>CAKNWT010190308.1:0-19653 GCA_932066315.1 Andricus coriarius
GTTTTTTCAGTTTCGCCGAAAAAAAGTATCGAGGGAGCTTTAAAGTTCAATTTCCGCACTTTTCAACGAATCGATTTGAAAATTTCCAAAAAGCTCGGCACTTTTTGTCGGCAAAACTGAAAAAACGAGATTACCGATCTAACTCAATTTGTAATTGAATATTATTAAACAATAGGCGATTTACATTTTTTTTCAGTTTGTAGGCATCAAATTTCGTATGTACATCGAAGTTTCAAACCATTCAAATAATATTTGCCTAACTTGCGATGATTTATTCCTCAAAAATTAATTGAATTTGGAAACAAAATTTGGTCTCAGTTTTTCATGCTTTTTATTAAAAATACTCATTCGATGGAAAAAAATCAATAATATTGTGCGGGCTATCTCGAGAATGATTTGAAAGGACTTGTACAGGACAACGAGACACAACTTTTTTCTATTTTCCTTTTTCCCACCGGATGAGTATTTTTAATAACAAGCATGAAAAACTGAGACAAAAATTTTGTCGCCAAATTCAACTAATTTTTGAGAAATAAATCATCGCAAGTCAGGCAAATATTATTTGAGTGGTTTAAAACTTCGATGTGCATACGAAATTTTATGCCTAAAAACTGAAAAAACTGTAAATCGCCTATTGTTTAATAATATTCAATTACAAATTGTGTTAGATCGGTAATCTCGTTTTTTCAGTTTTGCCGACAAAAAGTGCCGAGCTTTTTGGAAATTTTCAAATCGATTCGTTGAAAAGTGCGGAAATTGAACTTTAAAGCTCCCTCGATACTTTTTTTCGGCGAAACTGAAAAAACGGATTACCGATCTGTCTCAATTTGCAATTAAATGTTATTAAAAAAATAGGCGATTTTCAGTTTTTTCTTCAGTTTTTAGGTATCATTTATTTCTTAAAAAGTAGTTGAATTTGGGGAAATTTGTTTTCTTCAGTTTTTCATCCTTATTATTATAAATAATGAACCGTTGAAGAAACAGCAAATAGAAAAAAGTTCCGTCTCGTCATTTTCTATAAGCCTATATTTAAAAAAAAATTAATTTTGTGACTTTTAAGATTTCCGTCCAACGACACGTTTGGACAATACTTTCAGCCGATATCGAACGCTGGGCGAGTTTTTTTATCCAGACCCTCAATTACTGTGGGTTTTTAATTTATTTTTGCTCAGAAAACACAAACAAAGAATAGCAAACAAAACTTAAAAACATTAGTTAAAACTAACAAAATAATACGCTAGTTTTAAGCTTTGTTTGCCTGTACGTCCTCGACATGTCTGTTCTTTTTGCTCTCGCAAACGCTAACGCCCCAGATAGAAGACGATCGAGTTTCTTGCGCGCTCACTTCAACCTACGCTGGCTCGCTCATTTTTCGCTTCAAAAATCTGAAACTTTCCAAAACAACTTCTTTCGACCCTTATGAACAACTTCTCCGCGGAAAGTTGTTTGAACTCGAAAATTCCCTCGATACTTTTTTCCGCCAAACGTGAAAAAGCATGGTATTAAATAGTTATTAACAAACATCGACATTTTGTTGAACAATTACATTTCGATACACGAATCGAGTTCCGTAGGCATCGACAGAGTATAATATACTTGGGGCTTAAATTTCAAGTCATTTCGTTAAAATGAAAGAAAGTTACGGCTAGTTTATTTTCAAAAACGCATTAAATTCCGCTCGTCGAAATTTGCAGTTTATATTTTATTTTTCAAAAAGTTGAAATCGGACAAAAAAATGTTTTACACAAAAATTGTGCTCTTTATTGAGCTCTTACCTTGAACTGATCTCGTATCGAAACCTTCGTCACGTTTCTTTGCGAAATCTGCGAACGTTTATAGCCAAGGGAACGTTTATAGAAAAATTGCTCGCAGATTTCGCAAAGAAACGTGACAAAGGTTTCGATACGAGATCAGTTCAAGCTAAGAAGACCCAGGCGCCTCAAATGCTCAATATATGTTCATATTTTTTTCGAGTGGTTTTTTTTAAATTTGAGTTGCAGATAGTTTTTCGCGTCATTTTATCTGGAATGGGAGGCACGGAATATAAAGTCAAGCGTACCGTCGGTTATTACATCCGGACCCTCAATTACTGTAGAGGTAGAGCAGCAGGATAAAAATAAAACGCAGTACAAGAGAGCCTCGTAAATGATGCAGGCAGTGACGAAAGAAACTTGTTGAAGAAATTTAAACTGGAATAAAAGAAAATTAGTGAAATCATTAAATTAATTATGGAATTTGGAAATTTGTATACTTATATTGGATATACTTCCGAAAAGATCACCGAAGAATATTGACTTGATACTTGGCCTAGGAGTTCCTTTTAGACCTTAGTTAAACGCACTGAAAGGATTTTTGGCGCAGATCAATATAAATGAAGTTATTAACAATTATGACTTTTTTTCAAAATCTCGAATAATATTGATTTTGGGCAAAAATATTTTTCACAAAAGTTGTAGACCTCGTTGAACCACATATTTTTTATAATTTTACTTTTTTTCTAAAATGAATATTTTTTGATGAAAGTGACAAAAAAGAATTTTCAAATTTTTTGTTGGAGAAGGGGGCGTTGGAAAAGGGACCGGCTTTGGAAAAGGGGTTCGGCGTGAGTGGGTGGAAAGGTTGTAGTTCACATCCACTCAGGCCGACAACTTTTCCAAAGGCAAAAAAAAACACGTGTCCTACTTTTGGGCATTTTAAATGGCCCACACCCCCTGCCGTGAGATGTGGCCATAAGTGTGATTTCTGCTGAAGAAAGGAAAAATTGTTGGCGTTCCCAAGGACCCTGAGCTTGTGGATATAGGTAAGTGTTATTAGACATCTTAACACTGGAGAAACCTATACATACCTGGGCGTGCCTCAAAGCCGCATTCAGGACGTAACATCAGTAAAGGTAAAGTAACTCCGAAGCTGATACAAGCATCTTCTCCGACAGATTTGGTCTTGCAATCTTTCGGCGTTGCATTACTCCATCTAGATGCTTCACTTCTACAAGCCGAAGTGAAGAAAGCAGATTTTGCAAAATTTCACCAAGAGCCACTCAACTAGAAAATGCACGGAAACCTTCACAGAAATGTAGAAAAACAGTCCTTATCGAAAGAGCAAACTTTTGCTTTTCTCAGATCATCAGGGCTTGATTCAGGTACAGGCGGTTTTTTTGGCATGCCAGGACGGTATCATTTCCACCTTAGCATACCGTGACCGCATTTTATGTCAAGAAGTTCCAAGCGATAGGTGCAGAGCGTGTCACGCACACGCTGAGTACCTAGAACACATACTATCGGGGTGTCCCGCCCACGCAGGAACGTCGTACATCTACAGACATAATGCGGCCCTTCGAGTGCTTTATTACCATCTTTGTCGCTCTTGCGGTGTTGACCGCGACCCTGCCCTGCTGAACCCTCCAAGGGAGATAGAGTCAAGGTCCAAAACGAGACGTGCCCAATTTTCTGGAACTACGATTTTCGGAAAGTAGTCTCCGTTGCACACTCGAGGCCTGATATTGTTCTCCAAAACTTCTAGAAAAGAACTATATGCATGATCGAATTCTCGGCTCTGTCCGAATACAACATCACTGCCAAGAAGAAAGAAAAGGAGGAAAGGTATCAAGGCATTAAAGAGGAGCTGCAACGATTGTACCCAAAATATTCGGTACAAATAATTGGCCTTGTGATGGGTCCTCCGGGGGTGCGAAATTATCACTTGTTCGTAACCTTAAAGCCATACCCGCGTGCCAAAAATATGCCAAGGCACTTGCGAGATGGATGCAGAAAGCTGTCATCCTGGGGTCGCTTCGTGTCCTCAAGACACACGATGGTTTTGCCGGCCTGTCACTGTGATTTCGTCGTGTCCTGTGACCACCCATCTCACGGTTGTGAGACGTGGCCATGAGTGTGATTTACCGCGGTCCTACTGGGAGCCGAAGTCATTTTTAGATGACAGTTGCTCCCAGTGAGTCCCAGAGATGACATAAATGGTAATATTTTAAAAACTATTAAAGATATCGAAATTCTTGGAATATATATGTCGTAGGCCAGGGCTCGCCACCTTCAGCAGGTGCAGACTGACACGACAAGTGTGAGACTGACAGAAAGTTTTTCTTTAATTTTTTTTCTTCGTTTTCCAGGAATCGTACGAAGGGTTACGGTCAATCGGCACGTACTTCACAACGGGGCGTCCGAATTTTTCGTATTCGAACCCTGAAAAAAAAACCCAAGTCGAAGGAAAACTTGGAGGATAATTTATTGGGGTCTTTTTGATCTAGTCTTCGTTATTGACACTATCAGTCTTGTCAGACAAAGACTAACTTCTGGCGAGCCCTTTCGTAGGCTTTTAGAGGATTCAGTCGTTCAGCCAATTGCCGGCGTTCAGAAGAATTTGGGACGAAATCTGTACCTGGCGTCCAAGTGCCTGGTTTATTTAGGCATTCAGAAGAATACTCAGCTATTCTTCTGAAAGCCTGACACGTTGTAGGCTTTTACTGGAAACCAACCATACAGTATTAAAACACATCCAATGGCTATTTAAAATTTTATTTTTATTTTCATGTTCACCTAATTAATGAAAAATACTTTTACAAAATAATAAGAATAATGATGTTATGTCATACAATATTTAAAAAGTCTTTTAATTTAAGTTCATGTTTTCACAGGATTAGAAGGTAAACATTTATTTAACAACATTTTTGTAGTTATTACTGATTTCAAAATTGATGTTTATCAAGTAGGAACCAAACATGGTTTAATAAAAGCTTGGTTCTCTCGAACCGAACTTAAAAAATCGGGAACTTACATCTTGAAAATAAATGAAGTCAACACAAGTAATGAGCTCATATTGAAAGAAACTGCGAGCAAAAAATCACTTTCTGGTGGTCAAGGCTTCTAAAAGTGTAATTGCAAAGTTGCAAAAAGTCAGTGCATGACAACTCAATGGTCGTGTTTTAAAGCAGGAGTTAAATGCAGATCACGGTGTCATTTAAGTTCATCTCGTTGGAATAAATAATTGTTGTATTTTTTAGATTATCTAGCTCAAAGTAAAGAGCAATTGTTCATTTTTATTCAATTTTAATTTTATAGTAAATGGCTAATTTCTTTATTATTTGTCATTAACAATATTATATGATTATAATAAGGCAAACTGAAAAATAAATAAATGTTTACCTTCGAAATCTGTGGAAACATGAACTTAAATTAAAAGACTTGGTAAATATATGATATAATAGTATATTGCATTACAAGTGGTAGGCGACGGCCTTTTCTTGACGAGTCCTTTTTAGGACGAGTCGTAGGTGCGGGCACCGAAGGTGCCCGAACCGACGACGAGTCTAAAAACACTGCACGAGTCAAGAAAAGGGCCTACCACGAGACATGCACGATACTTTTTACAAGATCATCAAAAAAGCGTGAAAAAAACTCTACCTGATCAAAGCCGCCGGGGAAAGTGGTCCAGGGCGCAGCCCTGGTGGGGGTGCAGGGGGCGAAGCCCCTGCTTGGGGATTCGGGGGGCGAAGCCCCCTGATTGGAAAAAAAACCAACCACATTGATTTAACTTTTGAAGAAAATCGAACACACGCGTGACAAGATTCAGAAATAAGGTTATAAAAGCCAGTAGCCTCTCCGCCGCTAGGTGCGCTATAGTTGCTCAAGTCAAAGTTGCGGGAAAATTTAAATTGTATAAATGAAAAATTACTTTTTTAATACAAATTACTAATAAGAATTTATAATTTGGTCATAAAGAAATGGCATCAATTTGAAAAGACAAAATTTAATATTTTAAGTACTGATTAGTTTTTATAGCGTATATATTTCTGCATGGTAAGTCGCGAGACGAGGGCGCTTCAGTTGTCGCTGAAAACATCGACCTATTTCCGTCTTTATCTAACTATCTTCCTTTCACTTATTGTGAAAATGTGGAATGCTTACGAAAAGAGGCCTTTTCGTAAGCATTCCTCATTCCGTACGTTCTTTATTCGTATCGCTCGAAATGCGCCACATTACACACAGATCATAAGTACGAAAACACGCCATTTTCATGATAGTGTTCTAAAAAATCATTATTCTTATTATTTTGAAATTAAATTTATCATTTAATTTAAAAAAAGATTTTTTAATTAAATGATTATTTAATTATTTACGTTTTCCTGTATTATTTGTCATTAATAATATTATATGATTATAAGGCAAATTGAAAAATAAGTAAATGTTTAGTGTTCGCTGGAAAACTTTCCCTTGTAAAAAAACTAATATTTCTTGCTCGACGTTATTTAAGGTCTGCTAACACTCAAATTTTGGAGAAATCTTATATTGCCTCATTTATGGCTTAAGCTGTCAGGCCCTTCGTTGGGCACGTTTCGTTTGTAAATAAGTTCCTTAGATCTCGGTTAAACATCTGCGATTCATGTGTACAGTTACAAGTTTGTCAAAGGTTCTCGACGACCTTAAATGTTATCGAAGCAAACAGACTACCTGATTGTCCTTCCGAGAATACCTCTGGTCAAGAACGAGTTAGTTCGTACCAAGCAGTCGACCGAAACGCACAAACTTGTAGTCCTCCTCTGTCCCTTTATGTATTCTTGACTTCTACTCTTTTCTAATAAACTCATCTAGTGCGATGTCCAACCTTTCGTCATTTTTTAATGACTATGCATGAACCCAATAAATATTTTATGGTCCTTCGGGCCGGTTATCACTAGACATGTGTCCAAGACAAAACTGTGATAAAAATTCATGAGTGTCGGGCAAACGGTTACTTGTGTTACTTGTCATCATGAATGTTTAAGTGCTTGTGTGTTTAAATTACGACTTTAAGGGACTCAGTGTCAGTGTGCATCAGGCAAAAACGAACATTTAAAAAGGAATAGTTTGCGGATAATCTGGGACGACACAAGTAAGCCAGCGCAAAGAGTCAAAAGACAAACAGGAAAGCAGAATCATTTGGAGTTTTGCATGTCTGCAACATCTCAGCATCATTTGAAATCTTGAATATCAGCAACATCTCAGCATCGTCATTCGACGTGTTGCATGTTTGCAATATCTCAGCAAAAACAGACGAGATCCGCGAATCAACAGCCATATGGGGAAAACAGATAGTTCACGGTCAAACGCATCCGAAGAGGAAGTGCCATCAGTCACATCTACACTTATCAGCTGGTCATTGGAAGCAGTCAACGTTCAGTCCTTCGCAGATGCATCTGGTCCAAGTAAGTCAAAGAACGATAAATTAAGCTCGTATTTTCCTTTTCAATCCTCTCTTCGATTATTTGAAACAGAATAGAAGAAAAACATTTCACGTAGGGCCGATGTCAGATTAGCAATACGTTAAAAAGGTCCGAATTGGAAAGTTCAGAACCTCGGGTGCTGATTGCGGAGGATAAAGCCAAATTAGTTAGCTTAAATAGAAAAAGGGGCAATATGAAACGCCACCTCGCAGATTCCGAGAAATTATTATCATCTCTCAATACAGAAGATCTTGATTCGGTCGGTTTGGGAGGTAGATTACAAATACATAACACATTGTGGGAAAAATTAGATAAAATACAGGAAGAAATAGAAAAATTGTCCAATATTAATGAGCAGCAAATACATGACGAAGAACGGCCTTCGTTCGAAAATCGCTTTTTTAGAATACGCGGATCAATCACAAAATTCATGCAAAAGAGTTTTAATCTCGCTTCGAGATCTGAAACGGAGCCCAATAGTGAACATAATAATTCAAGGCAGGAGGGAAGTTCACCATCTGCTGCGGGTGGTCCATCGAATGATTCAAATTCCGACAGAAATTTACATTTAATTGAAACAGGAAATTTAATTTCGATTCCGACAACAAGTTCAAACCCTCCCATGGGAGAAAATTCCAGAAATAACACTACAACCCCCCATGAAGACGCATATGTGCAAACCCCCACGACAGTGACAGAAGCGAATGATGACGGCAACGCTAACTTATGGCTCTCGCGATTTCAACTTCCAAAGCTACAAGCGCCTACCTTCCACGGTGGCTATGACACCTGGATGAGCTTTCATGACTCCTTTAAATCCATGTGCCATGACAACCCTCAGATTCCCACGATCCAGAAGTTTTATTATTTGAAAACGCGCTTACGCGGCGAGGCTTCTGATTTGATCGTTTCCCTTGAAACAACAAGCGAAAATTACAACATTGCATGGAAGCTTTTGAAATCCTGTTACGACAACAAAAAGGCCATACTAGAAAGTCACATAAGAAATTTATTCGGCATCCCAGCTATGTCCAAAGAATTCACAGTCCGAGCGTTTCTAGACAATTTACAAACGCGTATTCGTGCACTCAAGTCCCTTGGTGAACCAGTCGATCACTGGGACTCGATAATCATTTTTATTGTTAAAGAGCGATTGAATAAGTACACACGCGAACGTTGGGAAGAAACAATCAACAATCATCAACAATCGCGAAACTTACAGGCGTGCGCAGCTACAACTCTAACATCAAAACCAATACCGTCGAAACCTTATTTTTTTGTTTAGAATTACATGGTGTTTTTTCGTACCCGAAATTCCTAGACTTATCAGCACGTGAAAGATTTCGGGAAATAAGAGATTAATCTATTTGTTTAAATTGCCTTAAGGGAAAACATCGAGCCACCGAATGCCGTGGTTCATCGTGCAAAAAGTGTAATAAGAGACACAATACGCTTTTACATTTTGACCAATCATCCTCGGAAATGTCAGAATCAACGCCTTCAGGTTCAACTACACTCATGACTAGTTATAACAAATCTCCAATCCCGTCCACGGTGATATTAGGCACAGCTATTGCTAATGTACAAGGTAGTATGGGTTTCTTCCATCCAGCCCGCGTTTTGCTTGACAGCTGCTCTCAATGTAACTCAATAAGCCAGAAATTTGCAAACAAATTGGGTCTGTCAAAAAGAATAATTGACATTCAACTCCATGCTGTGAAAAAGCTACACGCGACAATCAATTTCACTACTCGCGCCATAATCAGATCGCGATGTTCAAACACTAAACTCAAAATAGCATTTCTCGTGTTTAAAGAAATCTCTCAAGGAATGCCGTCAGTACCTTTAGACAAAAATTCTTTCGCGATTCCAGAAAATCTTCTGCTAGCAGATCCCGAATTTCACGATCCGAGAGAAATTGACATGTTGATAGGAGAAGAGTACTTTTATGATCTCCTGGAATCAGGGAAAACAAAAATTACAAATTCAGGAACCTTTTTGCGCGAAAGTAAGTTCGGTTGGATCATAGCAGGTCCATATTCAAGTTATAATGCTAGACCGCCCAAAAAGTCACATGCAAGTTGCTTAAATTTCAAGAGCTCCCTATCATGTGTGAATGAGAGCCTGATTCAGCACAAAAAATTTATTCCCCAGAAGAGCAGCAGTACATGCGCGATTCTATCAAGCAAGGTTACATGTCCCCAGCTCCTCAAGGTGAAGCTGAAACGTATGGGTTCTACCTGCCTCATCACGCCGTGATAAAAAGGGAAAGTCTAACCACTAACTTAAGAATCGGGATTGACGGCTCGGCCAAGACTCCCAGCGGGGTTTCTTTGAATGATGCATTAATGGTAGGACCAACCATTCAAAACGATCTCATTTCCATTATCACGCGTTTCCGATTTTTTCTATATGTCCTCACGGCTGACATACAACAAATTTATCGCCAAATTTTCATCGCCCCAGAAGATGACGATGACGAAAGGGAGTCCTTTGTTATCGCGTCCATGATTGCGAAACGCGACTTTTACGTCGACGACGTCCTAACGGGAGCTTTAACATTTCAAGCCGCTCTGAATCTCAGAAACGATCTTATTGATCTTTTGGCGAAAGGAGGCTTTCCCTTAAGAAAACGGGCGTTCAACCATCCAGATTTAATTAAGGACGTTCAAAACGATTCTCACGGTGAGTTCACGTCTCTCGATGCAAGTAAAACTGTAAAAACTTTAGGTTTACACTGGGACTCAAAATCCGACACCCTCTACCAATCAATTCAATCATCGCATGAGTCTCATAACCTCTTTTACAATAATAAATCTGCTTTCTGAAGCTGCAAAATTGGTCGATCCCTTGTGTTTGTTAGGCCCGGTCGTGACAATCGCAAAATTGTTAATCCTGTGCCTGGTCATTTGACCGTTATCGTCAAAAATCGTCAAATGAGGCATGTAGAAAGGGAAGAACCAATAGTAGTGCTCATTTACGTAACGTGATGTGTGTAAGTGCGACAGAGCTGTATCGTATATCTATTTCGAGGGGCACAAGTGCCCCTCGGTAGAAACTTTTAATATAATAAATAAATTATTATTCAAAAATACTCAAAATGAAGTATCAGTACTAAAGTTGAAGAATATTCAAGAAAATTGCTCAAAATTGGATAAAGAGTGACAGGTTTATGATACGAAAACCATCATGTGGAGCATAACCTCAAGAAGGAAACGTCAAATTGAACAAAAAACTTTTGAATGAAAGAATGGTTCAAAATTCATTTAATTTACATTTAATTTAAGGTCACATTGTGTATTAAAACGATTGTTCGCAAGATTTTATGCAATTTTCGCGCCTAAAAGGTTATTTCATATTCTACAACAGTACGAAGGAGAATTTATGTTTTCGTGACAGGTAAGGAAGTAAATCACACAAAAAATTTAGAATTTTCTAATTTTTAATTTACTATCCTTCTTAAATTATTTAGATTATAATTTTTTATTAAAGTACTTAAATTTTTTATAGCTTATGATAAGCGAGAATTCTTCTTTGCATAAAGGTACAGTCCAAGCTCCCATAATGTCCGCCCCGAGAATGTCCGCTTCTCCAATTTCTCGCTCGAGCGCTACCCCCACCACTTTAGCGTCGGTCGCGATCGATGCATTTCATAGCTGACGCTCCGAGAATGTCCGCGAGAAAAACGGCCGAATCTGAAGGTTTTTTTCGGGCCCAACCTTGAATTTGTCAGTCAAACAAATTGTTCATTTTATTATAAATATAAGAAATTAAATATCAGATAAACTGTTCGTTATTCAAAATTATTTTTAGTCCACTTAAAAAAAATTTGCTTTGATATAAATTCAACTTTATGTACTATAACTATAGGGCTAAATAATCATTGTTTATTTTATGTTTCGTCAAATATTTAAAGGCCTTGGATAAAGATGTTCTGGATAAATAATAATGTTCAACATAAAATGTGAACGTTAAAACCCGAAGAAAACCATGAAAAATTATAAAATCGCGTTCAAAAGATATCAGATGTCTGATTTTAGCTCATTTAATATGCGGTTCTATAAGAAAACCGTTCGCAGTATTATTGCGCAGTACAAAACGGGGGAAAGTGTGAATTTTCATATTTCAAATGAACAAATATCTATTTTTACTACTGTAAAAAAAGCTTTACATTGTTCTTTTTTCTTCAAGTTTTACATATATCAAATTTATGTTATAATTGACAATTCGATGTTTGAGTTTCTCTTTGTTTAACAAACAAAAAAAACAAGCAATACGACACAGTAATTAGTTATGAATGTACTGCACGAGATTTCACAGGTTACGTTAAAAGTGAGGTGAAATATTTGTCATTTTGACGCTTTGTTTACATTTATTCTAAGAATCGAACATACCATAGCTAATGATCGATTTTAATGTTTTACATACCTTTAAGCTCGGGCTTATAACGAAATAATCCAACATGAATCACTTTTGTACGCATAAAATGTCGACTATAGGTACATAAAACGATGTTCGAGATAGATTTTTAACCTACCCGACGCGCGGCAGTCGAGCGTGACCGCGCTTAGAGTGGGGGTTCATGGCTTCTTGGAATTATACTCCCCTACAGCCCCGAAAACGGCCATTCTCGGAGCTTGGACTGTACGTCGCATTCTTCACACATGAAAATTGTTCGTTTGATTACTCCTTTCATTTTGCAGACAAAAAATCGTTTAATACACAACGTCACCTTAAATAAAATGTAAATTAAATGAATTTTGAACAATTCTTCCACTCGAAGGTATTTTGTTCAATTTGAAGATTTTAAGTTACCTTCTTGAGGTTATGTCCCACATGGATTTCGTGTCATAAACCTGTCACTTTTTATCCACTTTGAAGCAATTTCGTTAAAAGTTCCCTTGATCACTTGATGAAAAAAACTACAAATCATAAAAGATGTCGAATCTGCAAAATGAAAGGAGTAATCAAAAGAATAATTTTCATGTGTGAAGAATGCGACGTACCTTTATGCAAAGAAGAATTCTCGCTTATCATAATCTATCAAAAATTTAAGTACTTTAATACAAAATTATCATCTAAATAATTTAAGAAGGATAGTAAATTAAAAATTAGAAAATTATAAATTTTGTGTGTGATTTACTTCCTTACCTGTCACGAAAACATAAATTCTCCTTCGTACTGTTGCAGAATATGAAATAACTTTTAGGCGCGAAAATTGCATGAAATCTTGCGAACACTCGTTTTAATACACAATGTCACCTTAAATTAAATGTAAATTAAATGAATTTTGAACAATTCTTCCATTCAAAAGTTTTTTGTTCAATTTGACGTTTCCTTCTTGAGGTTATGTTCCATATGATGGTTTTCGTATCATAAACCTGTCACTTTTTATTTGATTTTGAACAATTTCCTTAAATATTTTTCAACTTTAGTACTGATGCTTTATTTTTAATACTCTTCATTGATAATTTATTTATTAAGAAGAAAATATGTTATTCAGGAGGCCCATGCACTTTTTTAATGGATACGATCCCGAAACTCTTGCACTGACACTCATATACTTTGTATCGGTGAGGTGGTCACGTGGTGCAGATTACAAAGTGAGGATACGCTAGTCAAGGCAGAGGGTTAATACAACAACTTTGGAAGATCCAACTTAGTTGGGACACACCCATTCCGTTAGAGGTTCAAACGCTATGGAAAGAATTTAAAGCAGAGGTACCTCTGTTGAATGATTTAAATTTTCCTCGTTACGTTTCAATACCCGAACCTTGTGAAAGGCAAATCCATGGCTTCTGTGACGCTAGTGAGCAGACGTACGGGGCCTGTCTCTACCCACGGTCAGTAGACAAGGATGGAAGAAGTCAGTGTTCTCTCATCTGTACAAAATCACGCGTTGCACCTATTAAGATTACATCTCTGCTCCGGCTAAAGCTGTGTGCAGCCTTTCTTTAATTGACCTGTTTAACGCAGCTATTCAAGCGGTTCCCGAAAAGGTTAATGAATCTTATCTTTTGGTCAGACTCGACCATTGTACTCAATCAGATAAACACAGCACCGCATATGCTCAAAGCATTTGCTGCAAATAGAGTATCTGAAATACAGGCGGTCACTCGTAGGGAAAACTGGAAACATTTCCCAACCGACGATTACCCTGCTGATTTTCTTTCGCGCGGGCAGGCTCCCAGAGACTTTGTAAAAAACAAACTGTGAAAGCGCGGTCCTCAATGGCTATCTCGTCCTAGCGAGGATTGGCCTAAATTGAATTTTTTTAAATCCAAATCAACCGATCTCAGATTTACGACAAGTGCGAACTATTTTTACTTTCAAATTAACAATATCGGGGACAAATATTTTAACTAAATTTCAGAATATTCTTAACCTCCAAAGGGTTATGGCATATGTGTTACGTTACTTGCACAATATTAGAACAAAAAACGCTTCGAATCGCAGATTTTGAAGATTAACACCAGAGGAATTTATACCCGCAGAAAAGGCGATTATTCATTTAATTCAAGCATAGTAATTTACAATAGAGATGTAAGCTCTCAGGTTAGGTAAAGGCCTTCCATAAAACAACAGTCTATCAAGTTTGAACCAGTTATTGGACGAAGGAATTCTCAGGGTAGGGGGGCGTTTAAAAAATTCAGAACTCCCAGAGACACAAAAGTATCCCATTGTTTTGCGAAAAAATCATCAGGTCATAAACGCGATCATACGACGTGAACACATTAAGCGTTTTCATGCGGGAGTCAATGCGACACTGTATGGGGTCCGGAAACGATACTGGCCTATAGACGGTCGGAACGTCACAAGACACATTATACGCAATTGCGTGATCTGTTTTAGAGCAAAGCAACTGGACACAGGTTACTTGATGGGGGACCTGCCGAAGAATCGAATTTCCGTATCCCGTCCGTTCACGCATTTCGGCGTTGATTATTGTGGTCTTTTTCACACTACAAAACGACGATTCCGCAACCGAGCAAAAGTAAAAACTTACGTGGCGGTCTTTGTTTGTTTCGCAACAAAAGCCGTGCATATAGAACTGGCAAACGATTTGACCACCGAGGCCGTCGATACCTGTTTAAAAAGATTTTTTGCACGAAGAGGTAAAGCGGGCTCAAATAACATCAGACAACGCGACAAATTTGGTGGGTGCAGCTAATGAGATTAAAGATTTGTATAGAACAATTCATGCCATCGAAGTCGATAATGATACACAAGGTTATTTAGCAAACGAAAAGGTGACCTGGCATTTCATACCCCCTAGAGCGCCACACTTTGGTGGACTTTGGGAAGCAGGTGTGAAATCCTTCAAAAGGCTTTTCACACGGGTAGCAGGAACAGCCCTGTTGACCTTTGAGCAACTCCACACTTATGTCATCGAAATCGAAGGGATCCTTAACTCCCGTCCATTATCCCCTTTATCTCCTGATCCAAACGTCCTTATTCCCCTCACTCCGTCCCACTTCTTAATTATTTTTCGATGACAAGCTTGCCTCAGGTTGACTTACGCGACACGAACACCAACCGGCTCCAGTGTTGGCAGCAAATAGAACAATGACGACAATATTTTTGGAATAGGTAGAGTGCAGAGTATTTGAACGAGTTGATATCCCGTTCTAAATGGCAAAAAGGAGCACCCAAAGAATCCATTAATATTGGTACTCTTGTCATCATCAAAGAAGAGAACCTTCCACCACTCAAATGAAAGATGGGAAGAATCACCGAAATCCATCCAACTCAAGATGGGATCGTTAGAACGGTCATTATAAAATCGGCTATGGCATCTTATGAACGATCACTCAAAAGCTTTTATCCATTACCCGTAGAAACTTAAACAATATGTATTCATATTTGATTTTCAGTTGGCAGAAACAGGATGTTTATTAAAAGATTTATTTTTCAGAATAAG
Source organism: Andricus coriarius (assembly GCA_932066315.1). Classification (NCBI taxonomy): domain Eukaryota; kingdom Metazoa; phylum Arthropoda; class Insecta; order Hymenoptera; family Cynipidae; genus Andricus; species Andricus coriarius. The sequence continues at coordinate 15,135 of CAKNWT010190308.1, forward strand.
GGTTTTCCTTGGTATGAACATTTTTACTGTCAGCGCATAGCATGAGTCTTTGGGATGCAATCTGTGGTGGTGTTCATAGACATAAGACTTTAAGAGAAGCTATGTCCGAAAGTTTTGTAATTTAGGATTTTATAATAATCGACACAAAAAATTATAACAGTCTTATGTCATATTAAATATTTAAAATTTGTAATCAACTTATATATGTGTGTGTGTGTGAGGAATAACAATATCTTCTTTGTTGAATTTGCATAATTCAAGGAGGCCGGCATGTCCGCTGGGAAACTTTCCCTTGTAGAAAAACTAATATTTCTTGCTCGTCGTTATTCAAAGTTTGCTAACACTCAAATTTTGGAGAAATCTTATACTGCCTCATTTATGGCTTAAGCTGGCAGGCCCTTCGTTGGGCACGTTTCGTTTGTAAATAAGTTCCTTAAATTTCAGTTAAACATCTGCGATTCATGTGTATGGTTACAAGTTTGTCGAAGATTCTCGACGCCCTTGAATGTAATCGAAGCAAACAGACTACCTGATTGTCCTTCCGAGGATACCTCTAGTCAAAAACAATTCAGTTCACAACAAGCAGGCGACGGGACGCACAAACTTGTAGTTATCCTCTGTCCCTTAATGTATTCTTAACTTCTACTCTTTTCTTATTAACTCATCTAGTGTGATATCCAACCTATCTTCATTTTTTAATGACTATGCATGAACCCATCATTTGGAGTTTTGTATGTCTGCAAGATTTCAGCATCGTCATCTGAAAATTTGCATATCTGCAACATCTCAGCATCATCATTTGGAGTTTTGCATATCTGCAACATCTCAGCATCATTTGGAGTCTTGCATACCAGAAACATCCCAGCGTCGTCATTCGACGTGTTGCATCTTTGCAATATCTCAGCAATAGACGAGGTCCGCGAATCAACAGCAATCTGGGGAAAACTGATAGTTCACGGTCAAACGCATCCGAAGAGGAAGGGCCATCAGTCACATCTACACTTATCAGCTGGTCATTGGAAGCAGTCAATGATCCGGTCAATGAATGGTCCTTCGCAGAATCAGCTGGTCCAAGTAAGTCAAAAACTGTCAATTAAGCTCCGATTTTCCTTTTCAATCCTCTCTTCGACTATTTGAAACAGAATAGAAGAAAAAACATTTCACGTAAGTCAACCTGAGGTAAGCTTGTCATCGAACTGGCAATCAAGAAGTGGGACGGAGTGAGGGGAATAAGGTCGTTTGGATCAGCAGATAAACGGGACAATGGACGGGAGTTAAGGATCCCTTCGATTTCGACGACATAAGGGTGGTGTTGCTCAAAGGTCAACAGGTCTGTTCCTGCTACCCGTGTGAAATGCCTTTTAAAGGATTTGACACCTGCTTCCTAAAGTCCGCCAAAGTGTGGCGCTCTAGGTTGTTTGAAATAACAGGTCACCTTTCCGTTTGCTAAATAACCTTGTATATCATTATCGACTTCGATGGCATGAATTGTTCTATAAAAATCTTCAATCTCGTTAGCTGCACCCACCAAATTTGTTGCGTTGTCTGATGCTATTAAGCTCGCTTGACCTCTTCGCGCAAAAAATCTTTTCAAACAGTCAACGAAGGCCTCGGTTGTCAAATCGCTTGCTAGTTCAAGATGCACGGATTTTGTTGCGAAACAAACAAAGACCGCTACGTAAGTTTTTACTTTTGCTCGATTGCGGAATCGTCGTTCTTTAGTGTGAAAAGGACCACGATAATCAACGCCGACATGTGTGAACGGACGGGATACGGAAATTCGATTCTTCGGCAGGTCCCCCATCAAGTAACCTGTTTCTGGTGGCTTTACTGTAAAACAGTTCACGCAGATGCGTATAATGTGTCTTGTGACGTTCCGACCGTCTATGGGCCAGTATCGTTCCCGGACCCCATAGAGTGTCGCATTGACTGCCGCAAGAAAACGCCTTTTCTGCGGGTATAAATTCATCTGGTGGTTATCTTCCAAATCTGCGATTCGAAGCGTTTTTTGTTCTAATATTGTACAAGTAACGTAACACATATGAAGGGCTGATAGCAAAAGCGGAGTAAGAAAAGAGTCGGAGCAAAAGCGGGTTGATTATTTCTCAGCGCAAGAACGAATTAGCTCGAGCGCTACGGGCAAAAACGAGTTAAAGATTTAACTCGTTTTTGCCCGCAGCGAGTGGACTAACCCATTTTTGCCCGCACTAATATTGCGATTCGGTTCAACTCCAACCGAACTCTTAATACCTTTTTGGCTACGCTGATATTTTCGTTTCGTTCGCGCCTGGACGATCGAGAATAAATAAACTTGATGGGTTTATCTCTGTAATATCTCAAGCGTAATATCAAGGATTTTTCAGAAGAGTCAAAAAACGTTCTCAAAATTCGAATTTTTAAGCTTGAAGAAACAAATGTATACTCCTAAAGTACATCAATGCTGAATTGATGCCTGAAAAGTTAGATTGGAAAATTATATTATACTAAAAAAAAATTAGTTATAATTTTTAAAAAGAATAAATAATTGGGTTCCCATTGCGTAGAATTGGAAAACTAAAATACGAATAATTGCACGAAAATTGTTTCAAGGGGATTGGCTGTGATTCGTCACATGATTCGCTCTAAATCTCAACAATTTATAGATAAAAAGAGTTTTTATATTGAATTCATGAAAGTTATTGATTTTTTTTGTTATAAACAACTTTTATGAGCCATTATCGACATCAGCTATTTATGATGTAATAAATAAAGTTTATCCTATGAAATCGACCAAAAATTATTCGGCAATGACACCTAGTTATCATATATTTAGTTAGTTAATAATAATTGATGCTTATTTAAATAAACCCAATCAACAAATGCACTGTTTGTGCTCTTTTCCGACGCACTAGCTTGGTTCTTTCAACGTAATCAAATGTTATTAACTAATTTAGAAACCTTTAGGGATAGTTCAATGAAAATCGATAGTGATTATTTTTAAGAACAATTTTTTTAACAAATTTGAATCATCTCATGTTGTTATGAACTAAAAAATTCCACTTTTTGCCAGGAATTAACAGCCAATTAAATTATCAACAATTTCTTGCCATTAATCAATAACAATTGATGATTGTTTAAACAAAATTAATTAAAAAATTCATTTTCTGACTATTTTCAACATTCCGACGTTTTTCTTTCAACTCGTGATCAATTCTTAACAACTAATTTTTGAAATTTTTAGAAATACTGGATAACTATCAATTATTGTTAACGTTATAAACAATTTTATACGGACATTTTTTTCGTCTTGAGCAATTTTCAACTAAGAATGCCGTTTTTCTTGTGGAATTTGCGAAAAATTCTTTAGCTGAATCTCATTATTGATATAGCTGCGCAATATTTCACAAGAAGACCAGTGCTTATTTTTTATAAATAAACTTAATTAACAAATGTGTCCTTTGTAGGGAGCGGACTAGATAAAGTATGAACATTTGGGTGGTTAAACAAATTTTTTAATTTTTATAAATAACGCCCGGAAATATGTTCGAATCCACATAAAAGTAAATAAATTTTTGTTTAATGATACTTAGAGGTGACGCAAGCCCCATGAAGTTTAACACATTTTCCATAAGAAAAAGAGACGCTTTTGTAAATTTTATTCAAAATACTCAATATTAGCTGAATCGTGTTGAAACTCAATATTTCTCTTCACAACCAGCCATAAAATACGAATACGATATTACTTTTCAAATATCATCCCCATAAGTAGGTTTTACAAAGTACCAAACAACCCCCATAAGGGAAAAGTTTTTTTACATGCAAATTGTTTCTAATACATAAAATACTACTTTATAATGATAATTAGATGTTTCAATAAATTTTTGAAACAATTTATTAGTGTTTTTTGCAATTTTATCTTAGAATGAAGATAGGAGGTCGCGGTTTTTTCGAAAATTTTCCACTTTTTGCCCAATTTTCAATTAGACAGAGGTAATAGTTTATCAATGTTAACAAAGGAAAATTTTGGACAATTTATTATTATCGTTAATAATATTCACTTAGAATAATGCTAGATAATTGCAGTTTTTTCTGAAATGTTGAACTTTTTGTTTAATTTTTACTTGGAGTGAGTTGAGTAATTAATTAAAGTTAACAAAATTATCCTTTAAACAATTTATTATTATCATGAATAATATTTAATTTGAATAATGCTAGAAAGTTGCGGTTTTTTCTGAAATTGGCAACTATTTGTCTACTTTTCACATAGGGTGAGTTAATAATTAATTCAATGTAGCAAAATTAATTATTTGAAGAAATTAATAATGTTTATATCTATCTTCTTCTTTATTAATGCACTATAGTTTCGGTTTGTTCTGAAATGTTTAACTTTTTATCCACTTTTTACTTAGTAAAGTAGTGAATAATGCAAGTTAACAATCATAGTTGTTTGACCAATTTATAATTGTTTATAACTATCTTCTCTTAGATAAAAGCTAAAAAATTACGGTTTTTTGTGAATTCTTACACTTTTTCTCCACTG
>CAKNWT010190309.1:0-11745 GCA_932066315.1 Andricus coriarius
TTTTAAAGTGGGTATAATTGTAGTCATCCTGCAATGGACGAGGTAGGTACTTTTGAATTATTGCGCTAACGAATTACTATAACCCTCGCAGGTATAAAGATTTGAATAGAGAATAATTAACATTTTTAGATTTCAACGTAAAAGTCAGAATTATTGTATTTTATAAATATGGGAGTTTTCACCAGTTTAAAATTAACTAAAGGTTTCCTTTGGAATTTAGTTTCAGTGTATTCATAACCGGGTTTGTATTTTTGTTTGTACCTTGAGGTTAAATCAGGTTATATTTACACGGACCATAACGGCAGCCATCTTTACGCGTACCACACTAGCGCCGCGCTCGAGAAGATCTAGCATTTCGATGCGTTATTGTTTGTACATCCGACAGAAAAATGCTCGTTTTTAGTGAAGTCAATGTACAGGACTTTGGGCTCCTTATGTCTATTCTCCATGGCATTTTTGGACCACCCTAGTGTGTCAATTGTTCTACAGTTTTGCATATTATTACTTTTTTTCGGGGGTTCGTAATGATTTTTAAGGAATAAACAAAATGCATCATTCAGGGAAATATTTTTCACTTTTGGAGGTGCCTTAACCCTAGTGGGAACATACTTGTCGTTATCCAAAAAATTTGAAAAAGTACATAGTCCGTTTTGCATGAATTGTTTTCACTTTTTTGCACCCCTAATGTTGTAACCACAACGGTGTCCTTTAATTGAAATAAGATGATTAGAATTTCAAAAATTTGAATGGATAACCTGGAAACTTCCTGACATTAAGAACCGGGTCTCATGTAGCAAACCTGAAATTCCAATTATTTCTTAATAAAAATAACTTAAATCCATTTTAAATCATTTTAATTCATCCTAGTTCTTACGTGACATCAACATTTTAAGTACAGTTAATCGCGTGACCTCATTATTTTTAATTTCTTAATCTCATTTCAAATAAACAATTACTTGAAACTTTAGATATATACATTTTTTTAGAGCTACATTTATCAAATGATCAAAAATCTCATCAAAATGTTCTCAGTGAGATAAAAGTAACGCGTTTCAATTTTTTGTTTTGTTACGAGAATATCTATGAAAGTGGATATCGTTAAGTGAATGAAGAATAGAGGACGTGTTTCGGGAGGTTAATATCTTCCAAGAATCACAACTGTCCATTACAAACCACTATCTATTTATTGTTATCGATATCCAATCGAGACAGACAATAATTACAATCATAGAAGCTTAATAATCGTTACTATATTATTACTTTAGGTTAAGGTTATGAAGATATGACTTATGGCTCCAGTAGAATTAAACAACATGACGTAAAAGTGACAAATGAAATAACAATGGATAGCTAATACATTGATACACTGATCAACTGTATTAATTTATTTTTTCGATGGAACAACTCAATTGACATTTGATTTTTTATAACTTGATTGCTTCTTTCAGTGTTTGCAATTAGGCACAAGGAAAGTCTTACTTATTTAAAACTATTTCACAAATTTGGTGATCATTGAAACAACAACTGGGTAAAAGTGACGACTAGATTTACAGCGTAATCTCAAATTAATCTTTTTATCTATTCTAAAATAACAGAGGAATGTTCTAAGTCCATAAAATTTTAAGCAGAGAGTAATTCCACTTGGTCGACATTGTTAAATCTGGAAATTAAACTCAATTTTATGGCCATTAGATTGATATTTTCATGATTTATAATTCAATTTTTATCAGTGAAAGTTAATTTAAATATGTGAATGTCGGTACAATTTCGACGTGTTCCCTGAAACTTAACTCTAATCAGTTACAAACTTTTAAGAGAACGCTGGAAAAATAATCAGTGAATAAATAAATTTCATTGCTCCTAGGTTCCTTATGATAGTGTAACAATGGATCGAACCTTTAACGTAAATATTTAAATTTAACAATGAAAACAATCCATGAACGAAGGTCTTCGCGAATTTGCTAGAAGTTTTCCTTTCCTGTTTACTCTAAAGTGCAAATAACTCTAGATTTCTTACTGAGAAGGTTTGGAAAACCTGAACCATTATTCAATTATTAAAGATACTATTTCAATGATGTCCTTTAGCAGCGAATAAAATCGATCGGGTAATTACAGCTGCTGCTCTAAAAGAGGATTTACAAAGGATGTACTTTTACATATATAATTAACAATGCGTCATAAGAAAATCGTAAATAAAATGTAGATATGCAGTCGGTAAATAGATCCCATTAGCAGAGTAATAAAAATGCGTTTCATCGAAAAAATCTAAAATCTATAACTTTCATCAACAACATACGAGTATATCAACGTGTATAATGCAATATATAATGCAGTCCGGTGCCTTCGAGTTTCGACTCGATTCGAGTTTGCGAAGGTATATCGATACCTCTATAGTTTGGACAACCATTCTCGCGCTGGTCGTTTAAACTAACCACTCGGCTTTTTGAGTTGGCCCCTCGTTTTAGTACGCATACTCGGCAAATATCAGACTGGTTCAGTAATTAATACAATCTGGTTTAGTATGTTATTTAGAATTTTTTTAATTCAGTTCAATTCTTTTCAGTTCTTTAAAATAATATACTAAACTATAGAGTAATAATTACTAAACTTGTCCGCTGTTCGCACGTATGTGTGCAAAACTAGGGGTCAACTGAAAAAGCAGAGTGGTTAGTTTTTACGATCAATGCCAGTGTGATCGTTTTAGACGTACACTCCAAGAGAGATTCTTTTAACATGGAGGTATCGACATGATTAGGATTCTCGTGCAGAGTCGCTGAGTGTCGCCTAATGGGAACTATTCTTGTTTCTTATTGGTGTTCTTGTTTCGCTTCGATTCTACTTGACTCATGCGAGTCACCCTATTTAACGATTGCGAGTAGATAAATTGGACCATGAACAATTTGGCACCCTCTCGAAACTCGAGGGGTTTTTTCGCAAATAGCCTAAGATTTACAATTACTCCCTAACGACGAATTCAGTGGCCGCAAAGTTACTTCGTAAAATAGTCTTATAAAGTATGCATCTATGTACAATTTCATAAAATAATATTAATTTAATATTATAGACTTTTATATTATAATATTGCGTGTATGTAGATAGGTATTATATTATTTAATTACTCATTAATTAAATATCTCATTTGATTAGTGATGCATATCCTTGATACTCGATATGAGAGGACAATTCCATACTATAAGCAGTGAATGTCGGTTGGCACAGACAGTGGCTGGTTAAGGCACTCTGGGTTGATTGATCCTCATTCCTCCGCAGTACCCTCCAGCAAATACTATCTCATCGTTACGACGATACGACGACACGTCCCGCTTCTTTCGATTTTCCACGAATTTCGTATAATACCTTGACTGACTGCACGATTCTCACTTTCGGTATTACATCGCCTCGACTACCTTAAAAAAATACGCTGTTTCTGTGAGCATTGGAGTGTATGTTGCGCATTGAGCAAAGCGTTCACAGAGGCTTTGTGAAGTTCGCAGGGAACATCCCCTTGTCGTTAGTGCCTTCCTTGATTCCCATTAACCATCCTTCCTCCTGAAAAAATACAATTGCGGTCAGAACAAGTTTAAAAACTAATCGATTCAGGACATTTAGTACTCTATGAAGTGGTCTCTTTTTTTCAACATATAAATGTTTCTTATCAGAAAAACTAGAAGCAATGTCGGAATTTTTCAGGAGAGCAAAATAATATTCTTTAAAATCGAAATCACCATTTAAAGATCAAACAAAAGTTTAATCCTGATCCGAAGTGTTTCTGAATTTAGACAAAAAATGTATGATTAAAAAAAAAACAGTTCCGAGAAATAGAATGTGGAACTTTACAGTTTACAATCTCAAAGTGACAGGTTCAAATTTCATGGGTTTTGAAAATCGGCTTTGGAAAGAGACTAAAAATCTATTTTTCAACTTTGAAAAATAATAAAAACTTGCTACCGAGATATGGGGAGGCTGAATAAGAATCAAAAAGTTTTTATCCAAAATAATTATTCTGTTCTAGGAAAATGAAGATTTAAGATTTTAGGTTGGAATTTGGTTGGTACTTTGGTGCTGAAAAAAATAGCAAATAAGTTTATTTAAGGGCCCTTTCTTTGAAAAAGAAGTATTTTATTATTTTACTGTATTTAGAAACTTTTAGAAAGAGGAATATGGTCAGAAAAAGGTTTAAAACAATAACAAGAAGGGAGATCAGTGTAGACAGTCAGTTATCTGGTTTTGATTTACAAACTTTTTTTACTATATTACAAATGAGATTCCGAACAAATAATTTTTGCATTATAGATTAAATTCCCTTATTTACTTAATTGATATAAGCAAATTAATGGGTAAAACTGGCAGTTTCGGTGTTCATTTTATACTGATTCTATCATTAAATTATACAAAATTAATAACTAATCACAGCTGAAAACTAAACGAGACCAAATGTAATTACAGAGAAGTCTCACCTATTCCACGCGCCGCGAAACGTAACGATACGATAATTTCAAATTTGTAGGGGCCCCCACCTCTACCGCGATCTTCAGGTTATTTTTGCCAAACGCCGTTCATTGGCTGCCCGGCCTTGTACCAATGCACGCGCTGTAAGCAACTTTGTCACGACGTGACAAATATAGCATTTTCTTGAAATAGTACAATTTGCCAACTAAAAATCAATATAATGGAATCAAAAAACGACTTAAATATTTTGGGAACTATTGAGTTTTGTAACATGACGTCAAGGTCTTGCTAGGATAGGTGGAACTGCAACTGCATACGCCTTTTTGGAGAAAATATTCTAAACGTAAAAATAAGTTATAAAGGTCTGAATAGTAATATTTTTCAAGTCTAGAATGCATTCGCGCAATTTCGCTTCATTCTTTTATCGGTTGGAGGCCTTTCAGTTTCACGAAATAGAATCAAATATGCGAAATTTGAGGTTAGAGTACCCGACCTGATACACTAACCTGAAATTTTGGATATTTTATTTTATTTCGTGGCACTGAAAGGTCGACAATCAACAAAAGAATGGAACATGACTGAAAAAATACATTCTACACTTGAGAAATATTACTATTCGTACATTAATGACTTACTTTTACGTTTAGAATATTCTCACCAAAAAGTGGTATGCATTTCCATGACGTCACGCGGAAATACTCAATTCAAACCTTGCTTGAAATAGGTGAGACTTCATTATACTATCAATAATTGCTTAACGCAAATTCACTTATTTCGCATTTTTAACATAGAAAATGTTTGTTTCTGTGAAGTAACTAATTTGTTTTCATCTGACAATATTTTTCTCGTGAAGGACTCGGTCGTTATGAATTTCACGTAATTTAACGACGAAAGCAGTATAAATAATGCATTTCCACACCGAAAACGCAGTAGATGCCATGTTTATCCATTTTTTTATAATAAAAAAATAAAATAATTGAATCTATAACGAAAATTTCCATTTATCAGCAGTAAATTTACTAATTCAAACTATGCGTTTTTGGGGAAATATAAAATATTGTCTTTTGATATTTTTCAACTTCAATAACAAATTAACCATTTTGCTAAATCAACCTCGACAGATAACTTCGAAATTTAATAACTTTCAATTTAAAACAAAACTTTAAAATCGGTTAAGCAATACGACTCCTGGAACTTGTTAAATCAAACGTTCTACTTTTTACTCCTTGTGAGACGCGTTCCTTTATATCGTTTATCGCTTTTATTAATTCCCTAACCTACAGACTTGTTTTTAAAATAAGATAAATTTTCATTTTAATGAATTTGAATGAATAACGGCATATTCTGTTCATTAATAATCATTTATGGTAGACTATCATCACATTTTCAATTAATTTTTCCTATTGAAAATTATTGCTATAAAAATAAAAGATGAGCTTAATGAACAAGATGAAACCCTGTTGATTATACAGCACTAGAAAACAGACATGCGCGCTACGTCCGCAATTATTGTTTTTTTTTTTTAGTAATTTCTAAATTAAAATATAAAAATTAACATGAATACATCATTGTTGTGTTTCATGGTATCTATTATCGAACATAATAGAAAATAAAAGCAGCAACAATACTTTTAATAATTAATGAATATTGAAATCTTAACTTCAAAATTAATATATATAATATTTGTATACAATATATGTATAGACATTCAAACCGTCGCATTTTTGATCAAAAGTACGAATTTCCAACAAAAATACTAATATTACCAATTATTGTTTAAATATTGTAAATATTCTTCATAATATTGATTAACAATAGCAATTTTAGACGAAAAACACTAAAATGATATAACAAAAAAAATGGTTTTAGATAGTAAATCTGCTTTTAAACATAACATTTGTTGTTTCAAATCACCTTTTTCCGATGAAAAATGTTAACATAATTTAAAGCTATTCTAAAATGTAAATCTTCTTTGAAACCTATAGCAATTTTCGATATAAAACACCAACAAAACCAAAAATTGTTAAAAAGTTGTCAATATTCTTTGCAATATATATATTTTTATTAAAAATACATATTTCCCGCGAATTTTTTTAAGCATTTATAGTTTATTATTACAAAAAAAAATGTTTGAATTGAAATCTATCGATTCTTTGTTTAAATTTCAGGTGAAACACACCAACCTAACATAAAGTTGTTGAAAAATTGTAGATATTTTTTGAAATATAATAATTCTTTAATAAAAATACCAATAATTTCCGACAGAGAACACTAACATAGCAGGAAATTATTCATCATTTCAATCTTCTTCAACAAAATTTTCTTTTAAAATATTTATTAAATAAGAGCTTTATCATTTTCTAAAGCTGTAATAAATTATATTTTTCTTCTTTCTTTTAACTTCCGTACCAACTGCCTTAAGTTTGCATTTTCAAATATGATTGAAGAATGATTTAAAATATACCAGGTGTATAAGCTTAAATCCGCTGTTTTTTAGGCAAAAGAAAGTCGTTTTTTTTTTCAGAAAATAAAATAAACTTTATTCAAAGTATTTTTTCTCGCGTGCTATACATTTTCCCCGTCTCTATTGCAATTTATGTATACCACGCAAAAAAAGTCTTTATCTTTCGATGCAAACCACTCGTCAAGCCATTTTCCGACGTCTTCGTACGAATCGAAGTGTTGTTCAGCGAGCGCGTGACCCATCGACGAAAACAGGTGGTAATCAGAAGGGGCCAGGTCTGGTTAATAAGCGGGATGAGGTAGCACCTCCCAGTTGAGTGTTTTCAAGTAGTTTTGGACCATTTTTGACGTGTGCGATGGGGCGTTGTCGTGAAGAAAAATCAGCTTCTCATGTCTTTCTTCATAATCCGGCCTTTTTTCACGCAAAGCACGGCGCAATTTGATTAGTTGTTGGTGGTAGCGGTGAGCATCGACAGTTTCACCAGGTTTTAATAGCTCATAGTAGACGACACCCTGCTGATCCCACCAAACGCACAGCATCGTCTTGCGTCCAAAGCGATTAGGTCTTGAGAAAAAAGTTGATGGTTGTCCGGGATCGACCCACGATTTTCTTCGTTTCGGATTCTCAAAATAAATCCACTTTTCGTCTCCAGTCACCACACGATGCAGAAACGACTTTCTTTTGTGTCTAGCAAGCAAGATTTCACATGTGTTTTGGCGTCGCTCCATCTGCCTATCGTTCAATTCATGGGGTACCCATTTTCCCATTTTTTGGATCTTTCCCATAGCATGCAAACGCATGGAAATGGCCGGTTGAGTAACACCTAACTGTTCGGCAAGCATTTTTTGTGTTTGTGTGTCGTCCTCATCCAAAAGAGCCTGTAATTCGTGGTCCTCAACTTTTTTGGGCCGATTTTCACGCTTTTTGTCACTCAAGTCAAAATGACCGTCTTTGAACCGACGAAACCAGTCTCTGCAAGTTGTTTCCGATAAAGCACTGTCACCATAGGCCTTCACAAGCATTCGATGTGATTCGGCAGCCGATTTCTTCAAATTGAAGCAAAAACGTAGAGCTTCCCGCAAATGCTCCTTTTCTGGCACAAAACTATACATGATTACTCAAGGAAAAATTGATGTTGTTGTATAAAAAAACTGAATATGTGCACTGATTTATGTAGCCAGGTGTCGAACTCACACAAAAAAAAAGCATGACGTTTCTATTGTAGCTAAATATGTTCACTACCGCCATCTCTGAGCAAACCGCGGATTTAAGCTTATACACCTGGTATTTTCGAGCATAATTGAAGGGCCACACTGCATACGGGCGTAAGTGCCAAATTTCGGAAATGCATTTTATTGGCCTAAAATAATTCTTTTCATCTAACTCATATTTCTCTAGAAAATTATGGTCCAGTTCCAGCGTGAAAGTTTAACAATTTTTTGTTTCTCTATAAAATTCGGGGTTTGGCACTTACGCCCGTATGCAATATGGCCCTTCAATTCCTAATCGAAATCAAAAGAATTACATGTCATAAAAAGTAAGGTAAATAGCGAGGGGTTGATCACTTTTGAAATCTGATGTCCAAGCCTTCGTGAAATCTGAAATATTTGTAAAGCCTTTGAGATCTTCGTGAAATCTTTGAATTAATTGAAATCTTTGTGGCATCTTTGAAACCATGAAATCTACTGTACATTTAAAAATCGACTGGTCAACCGATCGAGAAATAGGAAAAATAGTAGAATTAGAAATACGAACTTGTTCTTCCGGATCTTCGTATTCAACAACACAAATGATTTCACCCACGTCGAACGAAAGCTCGTCCACGTCTTCGCGATTGTATTTATACGTTGCCTTCACCCTGTACAAAACTCCTTGTGGCAAGTTGTCAGTTGTCGCCCCTGTAGATAAATCGGTACCATTTTCATATTCCACCTCTAAAAATGATTGAATTTGCCGCCATTAGGGATAGATCTGTGTCCTGAAGTGTACTTTTTTCAACAAGACCATGCACACAATGGCAGGCAAATTGTGATCACATTTTCGTACATTTTTTCATTTATAATTGGAATCTCACTTTTCTTAAAAATTTATTTTTATTACTCAAAATCTTAACAGTATTTCGACCCTTCGGACCTCTTCTTAATATTTTTTCGAATTTAAAATCTTCTCAAGTAAAAAATATAAATAATTGACAAAGTTTTCCTGTAGGTTAGACCATCTGTTTATATATTGCATGGAGCAAAAATGTACAAAACTGTGTCACATTACACAAATTAGACAAAAATACAAAATATTTGTTAATTAAATCAAGTTAGTAACATGAAAATTCATTAGTCAAAACGTGAAATATCTATTTTAAACATTTAGACTGCTTTAGTACATGGACTGATGTAAAAATACAGATCTCTGAAAGAAGGCGATAAAAAAAATCATTTGCGATTTTATGTTTGGAAAGATACTCACCAACAGGTATATCGTACAATTCTTCGACTCTTTTGGCAGGTACAGTGGCGTTTTTCGGGGATGCATCTTGGTTATTGAGGGAGTTATCATTGCTATTAGCATTGCTATTAGCATTGCTGTTAGCATTGCTGTTAGCATTTCCATTTAATTGAGTCGTTGGCGAGGAATCTACTGTCGCCGCTGCTGTAGAATCACCCAAAGCTGCAACACGCAACAAACCACACTCAAACCACACATAAAAGTTACTTTTCATAACATCGCGAGTTCCTCACGCTTTCAGTTAAACACAACACAAGCGCACTTCCGTCAATGCAGATTATTAGTTTATTTATGCACATATTGATTTTATCGTATTGCTTGTAATTACCTGATGAAATGTTGTTAATGGCCGGTTGCGTGTTGATTATCAATCTGGAAAATTTAAAATACTCTTCTAAATTATCTGCCACGGGTAGAGACTTAGGAAGCGTTCAAACATTATGTAACATTAATAAAAACAGAACAATTTAAAGTCTGATCGTAAAGTAAAGAAGTTTAAATTTAAATAACAAAAACTAAACAGCTTTCAATACTACAATTAACAATTTTACGATTTTAAATATAAATAATTGTCCAAAATCTCAAATTGAATTCATTTATATTTTAAAAATTCCAAGTTCAGGATTGCCTATGTTACAGGACCTGTAAAAATTGGAAGTCATGGAATTTTTTTAAAGTGACTGGAATTTTTTTGGTGCCAACTCCTTTAAAGTTATAATAGCATTTTAGTATTTGAGTGTGTATTTTAAAATTGCAAATTGATACGAATTGATTTTTACGTTTTAATTTTTTTAATTGCTTAACGTTCGTAGGCCTGACGATAAAAATATACAATTTTAATGGAATCCACTTTGAAGTGTACAAGTTTAAAAGTTTCTCATTTGAACACTGTATCATTTGAAATGCTTTAAATTAAATACCAGCAACACTTAAATAAAATTTTAATTATGATATTCTGGAATTAAGAACGATTTAAAGAAAACACACTTTTATTACTTTTATTATTTTTTATTTATTTTTTTATTTTATTTTTTTTATTTTTATTTATTTTTTTTTTATTACTTTTTATTATGAAAGTATACAATTTTTTACTTTTCAATCTAATATTATACAATTTTAAACACTTTCGGGGTAAAAATGTTTAATTTCACACGATTTCAATTTAAAGTTGGCAACATTTTACAATCTGGAAGTGTTCGCGTATGCAGAATTCGAAAATTTTCAATTGTATTTTTTTCAATTTCATTTTTTATTTTCCCTGAACATTCATATTTAAAAATCAAAATTCTAATCTTGTAATATTTTTAATAAAGAATCTTTTTTAAATGGAATAAAATTGAGTAGATTTTCGGAATATAGGAGAATTAGGCTTTAAAAAAGAGGACAAAGTAGGACACAGGGCTTGAGAAAAGAGGAAAAATAGGACTGAAATTTTATTCTTACTTTGTCCTCCAACATGAAATATTTCAACGTAATTTTAATAAGTAAGTTAGTTTACAACGTGATAAGAAACAAAGCAAGGGTAACAAATAAATTGGCTGAATTGGCAAATAAGATCAAAAATAAAAATATAAAAATAATCTTTACATATTCTGGAATTTAAAATTAATATTATGTTATCTTCTCTTACTTTGAATTTTAAAACTATGATTTTAAGAAAGTGCAATTGAGGAGTAAGCGTACAAAACATGATAAATCCATGTCACCTGATTATTTAATATTATCGAATTATTGAACCCATTAGCTTCGATTTATTTAGTTGTTTTAGCATATTGAACGCATTAGTACAAAATACATGACTTTAATTAATATATTTTGAACGTTACAAGATTTTTCAAGCGAGGTTTTAATAGGATATACATTTTTTGTGAACCAAGGGTGGCTCTGGATAATCATATTTCTCAAGTTTTGAAAATGCTAAAACCATGCGTTATTTAAAAAAAAATGGATTTATCATGTGTCGTTCGCTAAATCCTCAATTTACCCATCTTTTTATAACTATTCGTATATAAGTTTAAATATTTTAATTTAAAATTGTCTAGTTCTAGAGGTCTTCTATTGAAAACTATACATAATTAGTAACCCGTGAAGATTTTTTAACGTTTAATGGCTCAAATCAAACTTCTGCCGAGAGTTGAAGTTGAAGTACAAAATTCCTCAAAAATCGCAAAGTTATTTTTGTCTTTCTCACGTATTTATTCAATACCCACGAGGTGAAATTACTTCAACTAGAGCTCATTTATCGTTGAATTCAATAAGCTTTCTAAATGTTTCTTAAAATATTATTATCTATATTCTAGACGTGAAAAGAAGAAAATTGCACAGTCTGA
>CAKNWT010190340.1:0-12589 GCA_932066315.1 Andricus coriarius
CTGTTTTGTTGAAAATTCGTCATTCTGGCTTCAATTTTCATCAAATTGATTGCAATTTCTTTCTTTCTTCACTAACAAATTTGTTTATTATTGAAAATTCAACTATTTTGTTAAACATTAATCTTTTTGGTTTAAAAATTCATCACATTTCCGATCAAAATTCAACCGTTTAGTCAAAAGTTCGTATTTTTAGCTTGGAAATTGAACAATTTGATAGAAAATTTAACAATTTGGTTGAAAACTTATGTATTTTGTTGAAATTTCGTCTTTTTTGGTAGAAATTAATTTTTTTGGTTAAAAATTTAAATGGTTGGGTAAAAATTAATCTCTTTTAGTTGAGGATTGAATTAATTTGTTAAAAATTCGTCTTTGTTGATTAAATTTAACTCTTGTTTATTTTAAATTACAATATTTTGTTGTTAAAAATTCATTTTTCTAGGTCGATAATTCAACTTCTTGGTGAAAGTTGAACTACTTTCTTAAAGTTATTCTTTTTTGGTTCAAGATTCATAATTTTGTTAAAAATTTAACTGATCGGTTGGAAATAAACTTTTTTGTTGAAAACTCATATTATTGGGTAAAAAATTCAACTTTTTTTTATAAAAAATTCATTTTTCTGGCTTGAAAATTCAACAATTTGGCATAAAATTCAACTATTGGGTACAAAATCAAACTGCTTTGTAGAAAATTCATTTTTTTTCATTGAAAATTAATTCTCCTCAATAAAATTTGGACTAACTTCACATCCATTGTTCATATTTAGTTGAAAATTGATGTAATTTGTTGCGAATTTGTCTTTTTCCTAGAGAATTAATCTTCTCGGCTGAAAATTCAAGTGTTTGGTCAAAAATTGATTTATTTTGTTGAAAATTCGTCTTTCCAGGTAGAAAATTAATTTTCTTGATTTAAAATTTCACTTGTTGGTTAAAAAATTATGTATTTCTTTGAGGATTCATCTTTTTTGGTAAAAAATGTTAGTCATTGGTTAAAAATGCAACTTTTGTTGAAAGCTTATATTTTTGGCTTTAGAATTTAACCTGTTGATTGAATTTTTATTTCATTATTAACTGAGAATTGAAAATTCGTCCTTTACCTTGAAAATTTATCTTTTTTTTGTTAAAAATGCAACTATTTGGTTGAAAATTAATCTGTTTTGGTTGAGGATTCGACTATTTTGTTGGAAACATTTTTTTAAACAAAAACTCAGATTTATCATTTTCATATACAAAAGAGACGTTTTTTTCACTGAAATTATCCGACCATAAACTAACACTGATTCAAAAACTGGATATGAGACACTAAATAACAATTTTCCTAATTTTTAATAACAATTTCTATAAAAAAATGTCATAATCTGTCGTTTGATCGCATAGAAAAAGGCTATTTCTTGATACGAGACTGGTCTACAATTTATTAATTTTGGTGATAATAAATAAATAAATAATTAAGTCAGTAAATCAAAATTTTTATAACGTTTAATTAAAACTCCTCTATATGATTAATAAAAAAAAATTATCGCAGCAAACATTCTATTCTTTATTAAATTTTAGGAGAATCATAAGTAAATGTAACTTATGCTAATTTTTCGTTATAAATTATGAATATTATCAAAAATCTTAGGCACTAGCATGAAATAAACAATTTTTTTTTAAAGTTAAATATTATTAGAATTATTTATATTCTATAAGTGCAGATGCAATGATTCCACTTGACAGGGGGTTTCTTTCTATATTTTTTCTTTCGATAAAAATTCACAATCATAAGAAACGTTCTATGATTACTTCAGAAATATTACTTGAATATTTAATAGTTTTTTAAAAAATAATTTGAAGACAATTTGAATTCCGTTTTGGAGTCTTTGAACCACCTTTAATTAAAAGAATGGTAAAATACTGTCTTTTTGCGAAAAGTGCGTAACTGTTTTACTAGGACGTCAGAAAATGAGGCAATTAGGTCAATCAATTCGTATCGAATAAAGGACAGAGAAAGGAAAGGAAAGAGATTTTTCAAATATCATAATTGAACAGAACTTCCTTCATTTTCAATGAAGTGTATTAATATGATAGGTGAATCGATTCGTCTCTGAAGTCAAGGAATCTTTCATATCATTCCATCAACTTTGAATTATGTATGTAAAAAAAGTTTTAATGTAAAAAACAGATTTTTCAAATATTATATAAAGGCATTTCGTCTAATTTCTATGTACCGAATCAATCCCTGTAGAGGGTGGTTTTTTTTTACTTTCAGAGTTAGTATTCTGAGAAAATATTAGGGTAAAATTATTTTCATTAATGTCTACCGTCATTTTATTGTCATAGCGTAAGCCATTTGCCATTTGTAAACACAAAACAAAAATTAACACTTTTTAGCGTTTAAGGGCCTTGGAATACGGGCTAAACATTTTTTTGAAATAATAAATTGTACAAATATTTTTACACCAAATGAAAAAAATAGGAGGGCGAGACAAAGAAATATTTTATATTTTGCGCCACCCTAATACACATCCACACAAAAGGAATTTTTTATAGCTTGTTATTTGTTTATGCCATACAAAAAAAAACCAAAAATTTATTGATTGTACCATGACCAAAATAACGTTTTTTACGTAGACTTTAGCTTATTGAATCCGAATCCGAAATATTTCTATCACGTTAATTTTTTTATAAAATTATGGTGAAACGCGTTTTGCGCTATTTTTTAAAAAACATCTTTGAATATGTCGCTAATGAGAAAAGTAAACCTTTAATGAAATTAATTATAAGGACCTATTTGAAATTAAAGTAAGTGGAATTAATAGCAAAATTAGTTTTTAAACTTTTGCAATTTTTGAAAACTTGGATTAAAACTTTTGTATGACATCTGAAACTCATGACGTTACATAGCTATTTCAAAAATAACAATTACTTTCATCAATATATTTAAGCTTTATTGATTTGATTTTACACTATTTTTATGTGTTAAACAATTTTTTTTTGTAGAAATAAAATTTTCAGTTTTTAATTCAACTGAAAATTAGATTTTATAGAACGTTTTTCGTCTCTCCTGAAAATAATCCAAATGTGGGTTGTTTCATTTTGCTGTGCTCCCCTTCAGTTATAGTTGCCTGGACGAAGTTGGCAAAGTTTACAAAAAACGGAACAAAAAATTTTATTCAAACGCACTGGATATTCAATTTTATTGCTTAAAATGGCTCCATTTAATGTTCGAAGATTTACAAAAAAAAACTCCATCCCTCTAGATTATTATCAGGAATGCTCCCCATTTTTTATGCTTAGAGGTTGAATTGGGGGATGTTCCGGAAGATCTAGGGGGATGAAACAATTTTTAAGGTCTTCGGACATTAAATAAAACCATTTTAGGCAATAACATTTCAGGCCTGGAAGCTGGAGAATTTTTTACTCAATTTTTTCCATTCTTAGGGGTAGAATTGGGGTGTATTCTGGAAGTGTTAGGGGAATGGAACTTTTTTGAGGATCTGTGACATCAAATAGAACCATTTTCAGCCACCAAATCTTAGGTCTCAAAGTTAGGGCGTTTTTTAGATTTTTTCATTATTTAATATCTTAACAGTAGAAAACGGGCTTGTTCCGGAAGAGCTAGGAAGATAAAACTTTTTTGGGGATCTTTGAACAGATTTGACAAGTTTGGGCACTTTTGATGAATTTTTAAATCTTTAGAGGTTCAATTTGCATGTGTCCAAAAAGTTCCAGAAAATAATTTTTTTAAATCTTTGGATATCAAATAGAACTCTTTTAAGTAATAAAATAGTAAGACTGGAAGATAGAGCAATTTTAATGATATTGTCAATTTATCGGGGTAGAATTGGGATATGTTCCGGACGAGCTAGGGGTATGAACCTTTTTTGAGAATCTTTTGACATCAATTGGAACCATTTTCAGCCATAAAATTTTAGGTCTCGAAGTTAGGGCGTTTTTCAGAAGTTTTTAAATTGTTTTATACCTTAAGAGTAAAAAGCGAAGTTATTCCGGAAGAGCTAAGGAGATGAAACTTTTTTGGGGATCTTTAGACATGAAATGATTATACTATCAACAGGAAAATTTTAAGTCTGAAATATTGGGCGATCTTGATTAATTTTGTAGGTCAGGAAAGTAATTATTTTTTAACTTTAGACATCAAATGCATCCCCTTTAAGTAATAAAATAGTAAGAAGCTCTTAGCATGTAGAATTTCGATAATAAATGAAATTTGATATGTTATAGTGTTTTTTTTTCTTATCAGGGGTCAAATACTAAGAAAAATAAAGAAATTTTTGTTTCCAGACCACTATCTTGGAAGCTTTTTTGTAGTCGAATGTTCTTCGGGAATGGCACAAATTGAAGCTCTTGTCATATTGATGTACAATAAAGAAATATAATTTGCTATCTTGGATCCTTCTTTTTTTGAAAAAGTGGTTAAAAATAAGAAAAATGAGAACATTGGATTTTTACACCTCTGTACTCGATGCTGTTATTTTAGTAAAATTTTCTTCCGAGGCTCTAATTGAAGCTCTTGGTATGTAAAATTGAGATAAATAATCAAATTTTTGTGTTATAGTGTACATTGGAATTTTCCGAAAAAGCTAGGGATTAAAATTTTTTGAGGATGTTTGGACATCATGTGATCTTATTATCAGCAGTAAAATTTTAGGTCTAGAAGTTAGTGCATTTTTAAGATTTTTTTTCATTCTTAGAGTTTGAATTGGGGTCTATGCTTGTGGTTCTTAGAGTGGTATCTGAATTATTAGAGGTGCAGGCTAAAGTTTAGCTCAGGCGAACAACTTTACCAGGTTCCGCCGAACGCTGAAAGTTTCCTATGTGTTTGGCAAGAAAATAATACAAAAGTTTTGAAATTTTCATCAAGATGTACTGATCTGAGTGAGGAAGCAACTTTTATTTCAAACTGCTCTTATTGTACTAAATTGCATTTCGACGTGTCCAAATGCCAAGGATCCATCCCGGAGAGACCAAATGAAAAGGTGCTAATTCATGTTGCGAACTATCGAAGTTTTAAACCCCCATATAAATTGTATCAGGCCCATCAGCGCCCTTAAATCTGTAGCACCTTTTCATTTAGTCTCTACGAGTCAGCACTTTTTCATTTGGTTTCTCCGGGATGAAGAAATTTAAAGTTTTTATACTGTTTTCTGCATTATCTTCTTCCTATATTCTTTGGTCCTTATTCCAAATGATCGATTTTCTTTTCTGTTAAACTTTGGCAGGTGGTGTTGACTTTAGTCTGGATGATCGTAGAGCCTCCAGGTACCCGCCATTGGTACCCAGATCGAAAAGAGGTGATCCTGAAATGCAATATTCAGGACATGAGCTTCCTCTTTTCGCAACTTTACAATGCCACCTTGATCCTCGTATCCACCATCTATGCCGTCAAAACCAGAAAGATTCCGGAAAACTTCAACGAGAGCAAGTTTATCGGATTTACGATGTACACAACATGCATCATTTGGCTCGCTTTCGTGCCGATTTATTTCGGAACTGGGAATGCCCACGAGACACAAATCACCACACTTTGTATAGCTATAAGCCTGAGTGCTTCAGTGACTCTAGTCTGCCTCTATTCTCCTAAAGTTTACATTATCATATTCCAGCCAGACAAGAATATTAGGGGAAAAGTGACACTAGGAGGCAGTACATTCAAGAAACAATGCAGCAGTGCGGGTACTTCCTCGGTTTCCAAGTGTGAGTATAGCTTTTATATTATTATATGTGGGTGTCCGCATGAAAAGGGCCTTTATGGCTTGCCCTAGTTTAGGATATATTCACGTCTTCCTAAGTCTGGGTCAAAATTATTATTTTCGGGTTTGAGTGGGGGATGATGTTAAGACCTATACTGCATCTATTGACACTATAACCATTCCCCGAGAGCTACCGCAAGTAGGTATATTTTATGTTCGAAGAAAAAGTATAACACGTGCGCTTATGCAGAGTGTCTAGTAGGGTGTCCTAAAAAAACGCAATGTTGTTTTTTTTTCATGACGCACCCCCTGAGCTTATTCTGTTTGGTGAAAAAATAAATGCATATTTTTCTTTTCTTTTTAAAATAATTTTAAACCGTGGTCCTGGGGCCTTAAAGTGTCCCAAAATATTAAAATGATTAATTATTGTTAATTTTCGTAAATATAATAATTTTTTGCCAGGGAAGGCAACTGATGGTACCATACGATCAGAAAAAAAAACTTTACCCAATTAAACCAAAAATACTACCCCTTGTTTTCAAAAACTACTTATTGGATTTCTTGGTACGTAAATGACTTAACAAGATACAGGAAAACGACAAATTATTTTTTCACAAAAAATTACCCTTATAATAAAAAGAGGATCCTTCTTAACTTCAAAAACATGCTGAACTGACGAAATTGAATTCAATTTAACTTCACGTACGATTTTCAATTTTTTCACTTCTCAAATAAAAGTTAAGTTTGAAAACGATATATTTCTAGTGATTGGAAAAAATGATATACTTTAATTTAATTTCGCCAGTTCAGCATGTTATTAAAGTTAAGAAGGATCCTCTTTTTATTATAAGGGTAATTATCGGTGAAAAAATAATTTGTCGTTTTCCTGCATCTTGTTAAGTCATTTACGTACCATGAAATCCAATGAATGACGCATAAATTCTTTAAAATTCAAGATATAATATTTTAACTCCTATAAAGGGTAGTTTTTTAAACCAAGGGGTAGTAATTTTGGTTTAATTGGGTTAAAGTTTTTTCTGATCGTATGGTACCATCAGTTGTATTCCCTGGCAAAAAATTATTATATTTACAAAAATTAACAATAATTAATCATTTTAATCATTTTGGGACACTTTAAGGCCCCAGGACCATGGTTAAAAATTATTTTAAAAATAAAATAAAAATATGCATTTATTTTTTCACCAAATAGAACAACTAGCGTTTCTTTAAAAAAATTTCAAGGACTGTTCCAGGTTTTCCAAGACAAAAAAGTTATTTTCTCCAGGAACCTTTTTTTTTACAGTGTAAAAATACTTTTCACGAAATATAGTACAATTTGTAGGTCAAGTAGAGCTAAAAAAAAGTTTCATATGCGAAATTTCTTTTACAGCCTCAAACTCTGATTTTATGGTAAAAAATCCAAATAGTTAAATCTCCAGTTTAAAAAAATGAATTTTACAACAAAAAAACGAATTTTCATCAAAGTAGTTAAATTTTCAACCAAAGTGATGAATTTTAAACAAAAATGGCGAATTTTCAACTGAAATAGTTGAATTTTCTACCGCAAAAGAGATGAATTTTCAACTAAAATTGTGGAATATTCAACTGGATTGCTTAAATTATCAGTTAAAAAAATTAATTTGTAACAAAAAAAAAGGAATTTCCAACAAAGTACTTACATTTTGAGTTAAAAAAAAGGAATTTAAAAAAATGGAATCTTTTAAAAAAATAAATTTTTAACAAAGGAGTTCAAGTTTCAATCAAGTAATTGAATTTTCAACCAAAATTATTAATTTTCTACCAAAAAAGACGAATTTTCGACCGAACACTTGAATTATTAAATAAAAAAGATAAATTTTCAACTAACTAGGTAAATTTTTAATAAAAAAATAAATTTTTAACCAAAAATGGAATAGTTAAATATCTAATTTGAAAAACTCATTTTACAACAACAAAAAAACGGATTTTCATAAAAATAGTTAAATTTTCAACCAAAGTGATAAATTTTAAACTAAAATATTGAAACTTTAACTAGATTAGTTGAATTTTCTACTGCAGAAGAGATGAATTTTTAACTAAAATTGTGGAATATTCAACTGTATTGCTTAAATTATCAGTTTAAAAAAAGTAATTTGGAAGCAAAAAAAAAACTAATTTTCATCAAAGTGCATGAATTTTTTGTTGAAAAATTTAATTTAAAAAAAATCTAATCTCAAAATAAAAATTAATTTTTAACAAAAGAGTTTAATTTTCAATCAAGTAATTGAATTACCAACCGCAATCGTTAATTTTCTACCAAAAAGACGAATTTTGAAACCAAATACTTGAATTTTTAAATAAAAAAGATAAATTTTTAACTTACTAGGTACATTTGTAAATAAAACAATAAATTTGTAACTAAAAATGGAATAGTTAAATATCCAGTTAAAAAATTAATTTACAACAAGAAAAAAAAACGAATTCTCATGAAAATAGTTAAATTTTCAACCAAAAAGATAAATTTCAAACTAAAATGGTGAACCTTCAACTGGAATAGTAGAATTTTCCATCGAAGAGATGAAGTTTTAAGTAAAATTGTGGAATATTCACCTGCATTACTTAAATTCTCAGTTAAAACAAAATTAATTGGTACCAAAAAAAGACGAATTTTCAACAAAGTACTTAAATTTTTAGTTAAAATTTTATTTTTTATTTTTGAATCAAATTTTCAACAAAATATGTAAATTTACAATCGAAGAAATGATTTTTCAATTCTAATGATGAATCTTAAAAAAATCAATTTTTAACAAAGGAGTTTAATTTTCAATTAAGTAATTGAATTTTCAACCAAAATCTTAAATTTTCTACCAAAAAGACGAATTTTCAACAAAATACATGCATTTTTGACTAAACACTTGAATTATCAAATAAAAAATATAAATTTTCGACCAAATAGTTGAACTCCAAAATAAAAAAGATCAATTTTCAACCAGAAACGGAAAAGTAAACTTTTTAGTTTGAAAAATTAATTAAATTTGATTATTTTTAACAACAAAATTGAATTATAACAATCCACAATGTCGAATTTACTGTCCAAATAGACAAATGTTCAACAAAATATTTGAATTTCCTACCTGCAAAAATGAATTTTCAATCAAATATTCGAATTTTGAAACAAAAAAATCAAACATTAACCAAAAGCAGTTGAATTTTCAACAAATACATGAATTCTCAGCGCAAAATTAAATAGTTAATATTTCAACCAAACAAAATCAATTTTCATAAAAATAGTTCAATTTTCAACCAAAGAGTTGAATTGTCAACAAAATATGTGAGCTTTCAACCAAATAGTGAAATTTTCAACCTACAATGATGAATTCTCAATCAAAACGTCGAAGTTTCAATAAAATAAATGAATTTTCAAATAAATAGTTGAATTTTTAACTAAAAAAGAAAATTAAAAAATATTGATATTCAATTTTATATTAAAATTCTACAAAAAATTAGTCATGTTCTCGAAAAACAAATTCCCTACCTTTAAACAAAAATTCCCTAACATTTCCAGGTTTTTCCAGGTTAGTAGACACCCTGATTATTATATAGACGCACCTCCAAAAGAACGGTTCAGCAGTCTTTTTCTGTTCATCAGAGATCAAATTCAAAAACAAATTTTTATTCTCTAAGGGAATAAAAATTCCAGGACCATGATCAAAATTCAAGGACTTCTCTTTTCTGGTAGAGAAAAATTCAAGGATTTATCCAGGTTTTCAAGGATTTCCAGGACGCTAGACACCCTGGCTTATGACACTCGCCAAGTTTATATTTGGTCCATAAGGGTCCACACGGACCCTTTCCATGCGGACGCCCACATATTATCATTCTTGATACTTCTAACAAAACTAGCTCAGTTTTACATTTAAGATGGTCACTAAATTTTGACTTAAACAGAGCAGCCGAAAAAATTCATTTTCAAAATTCCCTGACTTTTCCCTGACCAATTGTTCATTTTCCCTGATCATTAATATCAAAGATCAGCATTTTAATCTTGTAACATTTTTAACATAGAATCTTTTATAATAAACTAAAACCAAAAAATTTCAGATTCAAGTTTAAAATTACGAAAATCATAGCAAAAATTGGCGCCAATTCGATTTTCATGGTGAAACCCATTAAAACCCCATAAAAGTCATGGGGTTTTAGGTTTATCTCGAGAACCATTGAAATTAAAAAAAAAATAATTTCAACATAATTCGTATCTAATACGCTTTTAAGCAAGGGGACTTTTTAAGTTAAGATTGACATTAAAATTGAAATGAATTTGATTACTGATTAAAATATCAATTGTAATTATTCGTAAAAATTCAATAATTAATCAGAGGATTCATAAATTTTTTTACGAAGTAACTTTTTGCTTTAGTAAAGCGAAAGTTTATTCTTCGCATATCTTGAAATGTTAATAATTACAAGTGAAAGATCACTGCTCAATTATTTAATGCATATTTCGTTTATCAGTTTATAATACTTGTAAAATATTTAGATAATAATAATTTAACGAAATTGGCTACCCACCTAATTGGTAGTGGTCAGCAATATACAGTGGCCTGTAGATTATCTCGCTCTACCAATTTTCCTTTGTCCCCTTCTCACACCTGATTCCAAATGAAGTTATACGCGAGGTTATACGTTAACGCTCTCCAGGGGGTTATAAAATTATATTATCACAGAGCCCTCCGATATATATTGCAATAAAAAGCTACGGTTGCCAAAAAGTGGAAAATATTGTCGCAATTTAAAAAAAAAAAAAAAAGAAAATACTTGAGCGCTTTATTTCAGAGAACTTTTTTTGGTAGTTTCCAAATTTATGACCACGTTTATTCATAAATAATAAATTATAAAAAATCACTAAATAATATGTGAACATTTTTTAAAAATAATTTGACTTTATAAAAAACATTGTTCGTGATTTAAAAGATAAATATCACCGAAGTATTTTATTTATTGTTAGAAAGCCTTTGTTCAACTTTTATATTCTGCTAATTTTAAAATATTTCTACATCTATGTTTTATTTGTTTTCTAAGATTTGAGAAATGTTAACACTTAAAATTATCCAAAATTTTAAATAAATTAACATTTTTTAGGGGCCGTACTTAAATTACGTAAGGGATTATAGGCTCTCTCTATGACCCCCTCCCCCTGTAACAAACTGTAACAAAATATTTCTACCCCCTCTACCCCTCTTACTGTATGTAATAATTAATGATTTCCAGAAATAATAAGATATGGGACTTAAAACTAATGGACATTTTTGGTATTTAAGAGAATACATGCTTTGCAGGTAAAGGCTTATACATACAATAAATATTTATACATATATAATAAATATTAGGACTAATTTCGGCCCTAATATAGTTAGGATAAGGTTTTTATTGTTAATTAATTAAGCATTTTATTTACTTTTTAAATGATAAAATTTCAATAAAGTGAGTGCATTTAGCAATAATATAGTGTAGGTTTATGTAAAATTGTATTGGATTTGGTAGATTTCATGCTTGGCGGTTGATTCTCATACATATAAAAATGTCCATTGCTAATTAAATTTAAAGTTGTTACACTTTGTCATTTTCAAAATTTCCTGATTTTTCCTGGACCAATTTTTCATTTTTTCTTACCATTAATATTTAAATAATATTCAAAATAAAGACGAATTTTCAAGAAATGAAGATTTTTTAGCCATGAAAGAATTAAAAGTTCATCTAAATTGTTCAAGCTTCAAGCCAAAATACGAATTTTCTGTACAAAAATTAAACTTTCAACCAGAAAATATGAATTTGCAACAAAAAAATTAATTTTTAACAAAATAATTATAAAAAATAAAATGCCAACCAAGTATTTCAACTTTTACCCACGCTGTTGGGTTTTCAATTAATGACTAATATAAAACAGATGAATTTTTTTTAATTCATCATTTTCATCCAACAAAGATTTTAGTTCGAATTTTTTAAATCAAAATACGAGTTTTAAACAAGAAGTAAATTTTCTACGAAGATACTTGAATTTTTAATCCAAAAAGATGAATTTTCAACAAAACAGTTGCATTTTCAACCGAAAAGGATGACTTTTTAACCGAATTTTTGAATGTTCAACAGTATCATTTTTTTCCAAGAAAGATGAAATTTCTTCAAAACAGATAAATTTTTTAATTGAAGAGAAAAATTTAAAAAAAAAAATAGTTGAACTTTCCTCCAAAAAAAATTTCAGTTGTCTTTTCAACACCAAAAAAATGAATTTTAAACAATAAGTACATTTTCTACGAATTAGTTGAATTTTCAACCAAAAAGGATGACTTTTTAACAAAATTGTTGAATTTTCAACCAAACAGTTGCATTTTTATACAAGAAAGATGTAATTTTCACTAAAATAGATAAATTTTTAAATTAAAAAGACAACTTTTCAAAAATTAGTTGAATTTTCATCCAGAAAAGAGTTCAGTTGAGTTTTCAACATCAAAACATTAATTTAAAAAAAGTTCATTTTTTACAAAATGGTTGAATTTTTAAACAAAAAGGATGACTTTTTAACAAAATTTTTGAATTTTCAGACAAATATTAACATTTATAACTAAAAATAAAATCTTCAGGGGGAAGCTACTGCAAAAAAAGAAATAGAAACACAAGGCGAATAAATTAGTAACAAGAATAGTATATCAGAGTGGCCGCAAACTCATTTTAAAAATTTCCTAATTTTTCACTTTCCCTGGCCACTAATATTCGAATACTAGAAACTTAAGCCTGTAACATTTTTAACTTAGTATTTTTTATAGGCGGAATAAAACAATAAAATTCCCTGACTTTTTTCAATTGTTCTATGGCGCGTAAAGTTAAATTCATATTAACTTTCTCTATAATTACTGCTAGTTATTT
>CAKNWT010190343.1:3043-13380 GCA_932066315.1 Andricus coriarius
ATCCTGAGCTAAAAAATGCGTTTCTATATGTATTAAGAATGTAGGCAAAAAGTTAGAAATGTGTGCCTTAAGGTTTGTGTTGAAATTTTGTTGTTGAGAAAATGACACTTTCCGTGAAAATTCCCACATATAAATATAATAATTAAGACACACACTACATATAAACTCGTATGCACATACGTCCGTATTAAAAGAGCACACTTTGTCGATGTATCACCGTACGTTGCCGTGCTTTTTTATTATGCAAATTATAAATCATTGCAAATTATTAATATTAAAATATGTGTACAATACATGTTGTAAATATGTTTTATATTTAAATTGTATGTCATAAGAAAATATTATAAATTAATTAAGTGTAGTTTTAAGACAAGACCACTGGTAGGATCCCGCATAATTTTTTACATTCTCGATGGCGTATGTATGTCCAACCGGCCGTCAACACGATAACTCTCGAAAAAAATGAACGTATCAAATCGAGCTTTGGCACACTTTTTTTGGGTCCTAAAAGAAAGAACAAGTTCGTTAACCAGCATTCCTTGACCAACGGTTATGGTTTTATCCATCGAAAATGCTATCCCAAAAGCGAATATTCTATTTTCACGCCAAACAACGACAAATACGTGTTGTACAGTAGGGTACTCTAAAATTTAACCATCTCACATGAGGTCAGTCTCTGCCATAAAGGCATACACTGATTTGCACGAGGTGTCATGAAAGTCTTCTGATTCGAGAAATTAATCCCCCAGCGTACTCGTTTCTGAGGCACGCCAGTGCATCACATTCACAAAGTATGTGATCAGCTGTCTCCCCAGGAAAATCACACTTTCTATAACGTCCAGTAAGCATCCCTACTACGACATTAATCTGCCTTTTTTTCATGCTCAAGAGTTCATTAGTCCTATTAGCACATGTACCATATATGTAATTCTTAGGATGCACTATTTTTTTGTTTCCCTTCCAATATTTCGCATGCTCCTCCAAGAACCATTTTCCAATGATCTGAACGTGATATCGCAGTAGGGTTTCGGGCCAATTAGGACCTGTGAAGCCAGTTCATCTGCTTTCTCATTACCTTTAAATCTTCATGGCCGGGAACTCAGATCAGACTGACCCAGTTTTTAAAGGCAACCTTAAGAAGATATTGAAGGCACCCTAGACTAGACTGAAAGTAAACTCTTCAGACGTCAGAGCCTTAAGTGCTGCTTCGCTATTGAAACAAATGTAAATGTGCTGACCATTATAAGCCTGCTTAGAAATTTCCTTCAGGCAAGCTTTAATAGCTATTATTTCGGTCTTGAACACTGTAAGGAATGTGCCCACTGCTCTTGTTATCTCAGTCGTGGGCTTCTTCCCATAGATTCCAGCCCCTGTTCCCAAGGATTCTTTAGAGCCGTCTGTGTACCAAACGAGACCTCCTAGTGTAAATAATTCATCCCATTTCCCTTCATCATGCCATTACTTTCTTTGAGGAAAGATGACCTTGAAAGGTTTCATGAAGGATAATTTCCTCAACATAACATCATTTTGCTTAGCGAGAATATTATCCTCTCATAGTATGTGCTTACTGATATCATGTAGATCTTTCATCTCAATAACACCATGGCTGCCCTCTACTAGGAGTCTATAGACTTCCGCTGCAGCAATCCTCCTTACGAAAACGAGCAACGGCGGGATGTCCAGAATGATCTTAAGAGCTGCTGTCGGTGTTGTTTTCATAGCACCAGTGATCGTGAAGCAGAAAACTCTTTGAAGTTTTTCCAGATTTTTAATAGTACTTTTTGATAGCGCCAACTGGCTGGATGAAAGAACTCCTCCTTGTGAGAATCCCCTTGACACTTTGGCCTTCACTTCATTACCATGTAGTGAAGTATGAACCGCTCTACTTTTCAACATGGAGTGAATCCACCTGTTTACCGTATCACTAACTATGTTTGTTTCAGCAGAATCGTATATAGAGTCGATTGGGATGTTACTAAAAACCCCCTCTATATTTAGAAATGCTGCAATTTCTACTTCACCTTTCCAAATTTTATTACTAATGCGGGAGGTAAAGGCATAGAGAGCATCTACGGTGATTTTGCCTTTTTGAGAGGCAAATTGATTTCTGCGAAAGAGGTTTTTCCGTTAGGATTTCCTCTTTGAAGTAAAGGTCCACTAATTTTTCTAGTGTTTGCAGCATGAACGAAGTCAAGCTGATTATTCTAAAGGATTTGGCCTGATAGTATGTATCCTTGGAATGAAGATTGCCTTGACCTGCCTCCATGCTACGGGGGTGTATCACATTCATAAGCATGCCCAAAAGATGCTGATCAATGGACCCACCAAGGTCTCGAATCCTTCTTGAATTAATACAGGGAATATTTCATCATCCCCTGCAACTTCAAATGGTTCGAATTGTTTATCTACCCGTCTTACTTTTGAATGAGTCAAAATGCTACTAGCTACTTTTCAATCTTCCATTCTGGCTCTAAAAATTGGTCCTCCTAAGTGGTATGAATCATGCGCAGCCCCTCATTCATTATTCGTCTCAGCCATTTCCCCCGAAAGCAATATTAATGCCTCCAGATGACATGATGAGTTACCCCTCAAGGTTCTCTGAAATCTAGCAGTGTCAGGTATATTCTCGATTCACTGACAATACACCCTCCATGAGTTCCGTACGGAATTTTGTACATCATTAATATATCTTGTTAAGGTTGCCCTGTACAAGTCCCAATTCCCATTCTTTTTAGCCTTTTTAAAAAGGCGTCGACTATCCTTTTTCAGGTCCTCCTGTCTAGGATTCCACCATGGTGCATCTCTGTTTGTTTTGTTTTCTATTTGTTCGATAGACTTGATTCTGTCCGGTATAAAACCCGGCAAACTGTTGAGATCCTCCCTATAAGTATCCCAGCCAGTTACTTTAGGTTTCCTATACCATTGAACCTCAGGTCCATCGGCTGTCAAGGAGAAGCATACCTGTCTATGATCCGATAGGGACTTCTCCGACCCCTGTGGTCGGTGTCCTTACTACCCCAAATCGAATAATGTGCATTAGCATCACATCCTAGGAGCAAAGGCCATCCTTTAACACAGCAGTAGTCGAATGGTAGATACGCTGAAAAAATCACCATAGGTTGGCGCATGGCCCCTAAATTGTGCTTAATCTTTATTGCCACCAAGTCTCTAGTAAAGAACTTTGATGATCCTATAAACTTAATACCGACTCTGACATAAAATGCTTTCCTAGTTGTCTTTACGGAAATATCATAAATGACTGAATCGCTCTTGTTACTAAATCCTCTAACTATCGACTTGTAAGCCCAAGGATCTAATATCGCGTTTAAAAATTCCTACAATATTTCACCTCACATCGAAAATTCCAATATTACACCAAAGGAGTCGAGAAACGTAAAAAGTTTGAAAGAAGACTTGTAGGAGTTTTCGTTTTATCCATCAAAATGCTGTGAAAAACAAAAATCCTATTTTTAGCATAACAACGCGAAATAGGGAAGCGCGAGGTTACCCATCATCGGGTGCGAAGCGCGAGATCCGACTAAAGTAATACCTTCAAAAAATGAGACCGTGATTTTTTAATTTTAAACATCTCACAATTTAAAGGTAACTCTTTCTGTGATATGTATGTGATATTTGTATGTAAGGAGTGAATAAAGCTTTCTATTGTTTCACAGCCAGCTATGCACAATATCGCACAACATCGAAAGTAGAAAAGGAAAATATTATAAAGGTTGTAAAATATCATAGAAAGAGTTACCTTTAAATTGTGGGATGTTTAAAATTAAACAATATGCAAAATTAATATTTTTGAAAAATTTATTTATGTGAATTGTTTTCAAGGACCTAAAAATAATTTAAATGTATATGAAAGACCTCGTAGTACGTGGATATATGATTAAGGCTTCTTTATAACAATTTTCTTCATATATCTCCTCAACTATGCAAAATTTCAATAACACTCATGTACAAAATATGCTTATTTTAATGAGACGCATCTTTAATAGTCTTTACAATTTTGCGTTAGGATTGACCGTTTTCAACAGAAAAATTCACGATGAACGACCTCTAAATATTATACGATTTATTTCTCCTTCTAGAAAGTTCATTTTCAACCCAAAAGGAACAAATAACTCGAAGGTGCAAGTTAAGATTAGCATTGCCTTTTTTTTAGCATCCCTAATGACCAAGTTTCATGTCGATAGCTCATTTCTGCATTACTGAGGGCGCTACAATAAGACATGCCCCACAAAAATCCTCTTGTTACTGATGTGTCGCACAAAAGCTGATCAGAAACGTCACGGAGATTATCACCCACGAAATGAAATAAATATTTAATAGTTGGTGGCATGGAGAGCAGAAAATTTATTTTCTAAAAATATTAAATGTTTTTGATGGAAGATAACCCTTTTGACAGCTAAAAAAAGTAATGCACTTGTGTGCGATACATCAGTAACAGAGGATTTTTAGTTGTGTATCATATTGTAGCGCCCTCAGTAATGCAGAAGTGAACTATCTCCTTCAAACTTTATCTCGGTCAAATGCATTGCAGTTTGGGGGGCATGATTAGGTCCAGCTGAAAATTCCTGTACAGCAACCTCGGAGAAACCCGTACAGGAAGTCCTGACGTTTTCTGTGCAGGAATATGGTGATGGATATTAAAATGATATTGACGTGATCCTGCAAGGGTCCCATTGGAGGGATCATGTATAGGTTCCTTTGCGAAGTAAATTGAAGCAAGGTTTCCTGTGCAGAAACGCGTATAGGGTCCTTTATACTTTATAGAGAGCCCAGCCACGCCCATGATCGTCACGCGCAGCCGCACCGCGATGACTATCACGAGTAGGAAAATGGTCTCCTCTGCATGCAGGAAGTTAAAAAGATCGGCAAGAAGGGTTTGATCCCCGATACTCGCCTGGGCATTATTATACGATTGCGTTGGTAGAAGCATGACGGCTAGAACAGAGAAATGACGATTAGTATGCAGCAAAAAATCCCGCAAGCGGGCAAAAAATCCACTAAGATCTGAAATACTTCAAGCTGCTTAGTCACAAATGATTATATGTTGGTGGCAGGGAGTGGAGAAAGAAAGTTGGTGGTGTGCAAATGGAGATGAATGGAGTGTGTAGAAGTGGAGCAACTTATTTCAGGAAGAAGTCTTTAGGTTTTGCGTTTTTACGCAAAGGGTCGAAATCATAGTCTCCAAGGGTCGAGATACGGGCAATATCCTGGATGCAGTCTGGAATCGTCGGAAAATCAAGTTTTGTGTGCAGAAGGGCGTTTTTTGTGTACTTTGGGGTTTTTGTGATACGCCGTGGAGCCTTATTCTAAACTATCTGGATTTGTCTGAAGTTAGATTTGGAGGTTCCTCCCCATACTGTACCTGCTTATGCAAGCATAGGTCCAATAAAAATTTTGTACATCAAGTTTTATGCTGGATTTTCGATTTATGATCGAATGAAAACGAGAGTTGACCCCTAAGGCTTTGGCCCTTACATATTTAGCATGCACATTGAATTTTCTGTTTTTTGTAAGTTCTGAACGAGATATTTAACTAAGATCTTCCAATTAATGATTAGCTGCACGAACATTCGTGGCGGTTCAGGAATCGGTGCTTTTTTGATAGTGGAAAGAACCGATTCACATTTCGCGGTATTGATTTTAATTCTCCACACCTGGCGCCAGTTTTAAATGACCTGGGGTGCTGCGTGGAGGTATTTCACGATATTTGTTTACATCTTGAATTTACCTATAGGACCGTGTCGGCGGCATACATTCCCAAAAAGACTCTGGGAATTGTGGGCATGTCATTGATATAGATACTAAAAAGAACTGGGCTATTTATTTGTACTATGAATTTCCTGTTTCTAAGGTAGGAGTGTAGGAGGCGAATAATTCTACTTGGGAATTTGTAATCCATTAATTTCGTGAATAATCCTTCATGCCAGACACTATCAAAAGCTTTATCAACATCGAGAAAAACGGCTCCTGTGTTTATTTTCCAGTTATAATGATAAGTTACATTTTCTACAAGTTTGAGAATCATGTGAAGTGTGGAATGTTCTTTTCTAAAACCGAACTGTTCTGATCCCAGGATGTCGTTTTCCTCTAGATGTTTGTTTACTCTAGTGAGTATAATTTTCTCGAACATCGTACTCATTGTATCTAGAAGACTTATGGGTCTATAGCTACTTGGCAAGTTAGGATTCGGGAAATTATCCTAATTAAAACATGTATTGAATATGTCGGAAGCTGTGACCAGACAGGTCTCCGGTAGCTTTATGAGGATTGAATTTGGTATAGAATCTGGGCCTGGTGCTTTATTGCTTTTCGTTGCTCAAATGCATTTGGATATTTCTCTGGGATTGGTAATTTATATTTGCTTCTCATAAGTGGCTGCCAGGAAGTCATCGACTTCTTTCTCGATCTTGAGGATGTGGGCTGGTCCAATGGGGGAGTCGTGAGGTGAAAATTGTGTTTCGTAAGTAGATGCAAGACGGTTTGCTTTTTTACTTTCGTTAAGTGCGAATGTGAGATCAGGCTTTTTCAGAGGAGGGATGGATGTGTGGGGTTAAGTGAGAGCTTTGATCATGCGCCAAATAGAGTTATATTTGATTTGAAGTTTGGAAACAACTGTATTCTAGTTGCCGCATCTATGCTCAATGGTTTTGGCTTCTATGGTTCTACGGATGTGATTAATTATTTTCTTAAGGATGTAGGTTTTATTTTGGCGATGTTTCTATAAGAGCTTATTTTTAGTAGTTATCAGGTCTAATATTTCGGGACTCAAAGGGATATCGTATTGTTTGAGTGTTGTCTTGGGCACTGATGTGTTTACCGCTGTTTTTACGTCGTCTGTAAGTTTAATTATGGCGTCGTCAATTTCATCCATGCTTATTATTGTGTTATTTGTGACTGTATTCTGCTCTAGATAATTGAAACATTTAGGTCAATCGGTCTTCTTGACATTTTTATCGCGATTCATCAGGTACTTTGTCGCAGTCATGGTCTATGTTTAAGAGCGCTGGTGGATTAGTTCCTATGCAGTACATAAATCCGCCACTCAGTACAAGATCACTCAAAGTTAGAAGTGAAAACTAAGTTAAATTTTTTAATTTGTATTTGTTTTTATTCAGTTTTCACAAATAAAACAAAAAGTTAATTATGTTCTATCTACATATTTAAGTTAACTAAGATCTTATACAATTTTTCATTATTTTTCTAAAAAAAAGAACCATTTTTTACCTACGATGAAACAAAAGTTTGGTAATGATCCCTGTTTTTCATCATGAGGATGGGCCAAATGTACTTTCAACAAACCTTATAAACCTTCTAAATATGCAGGATTCAAGTGAGTCTCATTAATATAAATTTTTTTTCCTTTGTGCAGGAACTCATTGACAGCGGTTTAAGCTGGTTGATAGAACCTGTTATATGGAAGTATACAACAGATCCAGGCTCATCACTAACCGATCAGCTTTGGGAGAACTATGCGCTTGTCTGGCGCGAGGTTTGGTTTGCTACAGCTTTCAAAGGAGCCACTGCTCCGGACAGATACTACA
The DNA here is from genome assembly GCA_932066315.1 of Andricus coriarius. Lineage (NCBI taxonomy): Eukaryota > Metazoa > Arthropoda > Insecta > Hymenoptera > Cynipidae > Andricus > Andricus coriarius. The sequence continues at coordinate 10,603 of CAKNWT010190343.1, forward strand.
CGGACATATCTCACCACGTAGAAAATCATCGTCGATGGCTGGAGATAATTGTAAAGTATTCCTCGCGTATCAAATTTAAAGGAGCCTTTCTAACCGGTTGGCAAAGGTATGATCACTTCAGTGTACTCTGCGAGCTGCTTCCTACTGCATTACCATCTCTAGCTGTCAATTTAGCTGTTCTTCGATCAAGTGATCTTAGCGATTTTCCAATGGATGTTCCGATCAAAGTCACAGAAGCTCTTTTATGTGAGGGTGGTATATCTTTGAGCATTCCTGAACCACAGTACAGCTGGACGAAATGCAAATATCATGGAGTACTTGTTTATGCCGCAACCCTTAAGCTCTTTTCTATTCAACAGGAATTAAGTAGGATGAAACAGGATAATACTTTCATAGGTTGGCTCACCCCGTACAACATGAAGTATTCATTTTCGAGCCCAAGTCATGTGGAGCGTGCTGTTGCCGACCTAGATAGGTACAAGATGGAGGTATTGTATCTTGAAAAGGAGATAAGGGTGGCTATGGAGGGTATTTACGACAATTACACAATCCGAGAGTGGCTGGAAACACATCTAGTGCCACTGAACGACGAAATTGAAAATATCTGGGAAGCTAAGGAGAAAATCTTAGAGAAAAAATCCTGGCCAAGAAGACCTCTGAGTAAGCCGGAGTTATAATAAATTTTCCCGCGAGTCAATTAAAGTTTCCATATTTGTACGATTAAATCATAAGCAATTTATGTTTCATAAAAGTTACGCTTAGCTCAACAAAATCACAGGGTGTTTAAAGTAGGGTGGTTCAAAAACTCGACTTTCGATTTTTGGTGACCCATTCTTCACAATTTTCTTTGTTTTCCGGAAAAAATTCCCTACTTTTTTTTAAATTTGTCAACGTTAACCAGTGCCCCGGGATTTTGTAATTAACATGGGGTTTTTAATCGGAAAATCTCGTTTTTGGAACTCCCAACACACTTGTATGTATCACAAGTTTCCAAGTATTTTTAAACCAATTTTTAATTGTTTAAACAATTTTTTTTTCGCACGTAAATCGTAATTTAAAATGATACAGTTGATGAATTTTCAGAATAATAACTCCTGTTTAACATATTTGGTAATTGACTTTTTACGATGTACAGTTGCTTACGTCCGGAAGTTAAGACATCGTAAAAAGTCATTATTTCCTGAGATTAATGACACAATTAACGCATGTTAAAAGTAATATTTTTTTGTTCAAGATACATGGCAAATGTTTGAAAAATTTTCATTTGTTTATAGAACTTTTTAATCCTGTAAATCGTGAAAAGTTATGATTTTCTGAAATTAATGTTGCAGGTAGAACATGCTAAGAATGATATTTTTGTGAAAGACAGTTTGCAATTATTTAAACAATTATCATCACTCAGTATTTTCTTTTATCATTGAAATAGATCTGAAAAATAACTATCAATAGTGTAACTCAAAAAAATTGTTTGGAAAAATGGTTATTGTTTAAAATTGTTCAATATTGTTTAATATTGTTATATTTACGTAGTGCACACAGCAATCATTTAGCATAATCCGAATGAATTTGGTCAACCTTGCATCTATTCCACACTTTTGAAATCAGAGTTGACGTTTCCGAATTTCAAGGGGTGTTCAAGTGGTTTCAAAGTGATGTTTCATGGAGGTAATAAAAAACGTCAGCTTCGTAGCTTGAATACATTTTTTGAACAAGATAAGAAACGGACTAAAATTTCCTCATTTATGTTACTTTTAATATGTTTCAACATAGAAATGGACAGAAATAGAAATAGGAAGCAGATACTTCCCAAGGTTCTTAGTTTTTTCTACGATCCGCATTGGTCACTTTATGGGGCGAATATAAAACCTCAGGATCGTGCTTGGAATATTTTTTTAGGCGTGGCAAGAGACGAACAGATGCTGGAACGAGATTATAAGGGTTTCCTACGAAACCCTAAAAATTGCTGGATTTTCATGGCTAAAATTTCAAAATTTTAATTTCAAAGCCCCTAAATTCTTAATTGTTTAATTCAAAATTTCAATCAGGAAATAGTAAATTTTGAATGATTATCTGCAGCAAGTCACTTTTTCACTTTTGATCGTCTTTTTAACTAGCTTTTAGTCTCATTTTCAAAATATAGTTTGAACTGCGAGAATCTAAATTTCAATACTTCTAGATCAAAATATACAAAATTATTTAATTTTGAATTTAAATTTCAAAGAAATTATATAATTCCGAAATAAAGGCCCTTAACCCTCGGTGAGCATACTTCATCCCAATACCCGTAAACGGCACACATATTAAATATCTAATATATTGAACATATAATAAACATTCAGCATATATACCACGCATATTTAACATATATATTTTATATATTGGTTATAAGCCGCAGCAGCTGCCCTGCGTATATGCCAGCAAGTAGAAAATTTTGCTAGTGAGGAGTCGCACCAGTGTGTCATTAGAGCGTTAATAGTTAACAACGTTTTAAATTTATAACGTTCAAAACTCAATAATTTTGGGTTGAAACTTGATAAGTGAGATATTTTCAAATTAATCAGTTTGAAGCCTTCAATATTGAACAAAATGAATTTTCAAGTCTTTGAAATTAATATCTTTAAGATTTTGCAAATTTATTTCAAATTGAAAGTCCCAGTAGTTGCTCAAGTTTATGTTTAAAGTATATTGAATAGGTATAGTTGAGTTCTGTTTCATAATATCCCAGTAAAAAAAACTGATTCAGGCGAATTAAAAAATATGCTAGGTGCTTCAGTGAAT
>CAKNWT010190377.1:0-13999 GCA_932066315.1 Andricus coriarius
AAAAGTTTTTATTCCAGACATTTTTTCCGTAGGATGCGTATTTTTTGAGATATTTCGTTGTCTCACGTTAAAAAAAACACCCTGTATATTCTCGGCTTATTTCCCTGGCGATGCTGAGGGTCCCCCACCTTCTAGAGAGGTGGACGCTCTAATTCAGCACTGTCGGGAGAACAAGATTCCTGTGCTGTTGGGCTGTTACGCAGACTCCCACCATACAGTGTGGGGTGGGGGGGCACAAACATCAATGGCAGATGAAGACATTGAATCGAATACCTAGCGGCTAGCTCAGAGCTCTCAGTAAATCCGGAAAAGACGAGCCTGGTAATTTTCACGAGAAAGTACAAAGGGTCGAAAATTGAAGCGCCTGCTTTTTTTGGTGGGAGGTTGACGATCTCAGACTGGGTTAAATATCTTGGGGTAATCGTATATCGTAAGCTGAACTGGCAGACGTGTGATGCAAAAGAGCAGAGGGCTCATGGTATCACCCTGGAAGATGCTTCTCTGGAAGGTGACGTTGTTCGTTGTTACACAATAATTTCCCGTGGTAAGAGCAAATAGATGGTCTTGAGGGACAAAACACACTAGGCTCTTAAGTTGCATCAGCACAATGCCAATTCTAGAAATAAGGCAAGATTAAATAATAAAACGTTTTAACTTCACAAAAATTATCCACGTCTGCATCCCAAGCAGGGATATGTGGAAAGCAGATGGTAACCCGCCTCTGCAAGGGTTAATCTTGTACATAGACGGCTCCAAAGGAGTGGAAGGGTCAGGAGCAGGAATTTACGACATATCGGGGAGGAAGTTGATAGGGATCTCACTTGGACGGCATGCCACCGTATTCCAGGCGGAGGTCCTGGCCGCCCTTCGCTGTGCTGAGACATTATTAGAAGAAAACGCTGCTGGAAGGCAGATTACTATCTGTTCGGACAGCCAAGCGACACTAACTGCAATAGGGATACCAGACATAACATAACAGCTGATTTGGGAATGCAAAAGGGCATTAAACCAACTCGCAGAAAAGAACAACGTGGCTCTCATATGGGATCCTGGTCACATAGGGATCAAAGGCAACGAAAAGATTGGCAAAATGCAGCGCAGCAAGTAAATACATAGTACCGGAACCGGTACTGGGACTATTGTCTTGCTGCGTCGGGATTGACATCAAATTGTCGACAGGCGAAAGCCATCCTGGGGTATACGTATAGGATGGACAAAGCCAGGGAAATCGTGGGTTTACGAAGAATGATATAAGGACAGTGGTTCAGATGCTTGCAGGGCACAACCACCTGAACTATCACATACACAAAATCGGGTGCAACCCCACGACAGAGTGCAGGAAATGCGGCAGGGATGATGAAATAGCCCTGCATGTCTTATGCCAATGCCCGGCATTAGCTAGGCTCAGGCAACAAACTCTTGGGGCCCACTTCATGCGACATGAGGAAATTATAACGCGATCAGTGGTTGGCATACTCGGCTTCACCAAGAGGACTGAAGTCAACTGCTGAGAGCGAATAGTTTAGGGTATGGCACAATAGGCTTTATAGCTTGACCGTCGCGAGCTTCCCGCCCGCCTGTAAACTAAACTAAAATTAAAACTATCTTCGAGAAGAAAACGTTCCTCGCAAAAAACTGGCCGTTATTAATTTTTGCACTTTTGTAAACATCTTAGGCTTATATTGTATAAAGTATTATACAAATGTTATTGTTAAAAAAAAAATCCGTTTAACTGCGGCGAAATTTCGCAGATAGAAACTTATAGCAATAAGGACCGAAACTATTCTAGCTGAAATACAGAGATTCGGGTAGGGCTGCTTTGACACTATCCCTGGACAATTTTCCGCGTCTGCTTATTAATTATTGTGACCATATTCGGCAGAAACCCTTGATACAGGAACGGTCCCTCTATCCGCAACCTGAGGACGCGCCCGGTAGCTTTGTCGTAAGCCCTTCGGTTCGATTCCAAAGGAACCAAAATATGAATATGAATTTATTAATATGACTACTTTACTTTATATACATCGATACATTAAACATGATCATAACAAACATGCAATTACGTTAGTAATGCGTCCAGTCACCATCGGCGTCGACAATTGCCTGGTATCTCCGTGGCATACTTTCAACCAAGTTGAATGCGGCATTTTACGAATTTTTCAATATATTTGCTTCAAAGTGAAAACTTTTCTTCCACGAAGCTTCTACTTGACGTACACCCACACATTCTCGATTGGGGTTGCATCCGGCGACTGCGACGACCAGTCCAGTGTAATGACGCCACATTGCCCCTTCCATTGGCTACACAGCCTTGCTCCGGTGATTTTACAGATGAACCAACGTTGTGCAGTCGGTAAAAGACATTTCTTGTAAATCTCGAGTATTTCGGATTGAATCCAAGTATTTATCGAAAACCGGTACCCAACAAAAATTATTTTTTTCTAATTTTTCTTATGACATATAAAATAAATAATTTTTTTTTTTCAAAATCGTAATTCAAAATAACGCGGAATTTTGTTAGCTTTAATTAAAAAAACAAAGTTCAAATCGGATAGTATATTATATTATGTATGAGTAACTATCACTTGTTTGGCTCACGTAAGTTGGATTGCGTCTTGTCAAGCGTTACGACAAAATTTTCAAAAATGCGGTTGTAACTGTAGGTTCCTGTTGCGTATACAAATTTTGAAGTCCTGAAATTTGTAGTCAAAGTAGAATATCGATTTCTAAAAAATGATTTTTATCAATAGCATACAAAAGATTCAAAATACCATTTATAAGCCTTCACTTTCTTACAGAAAAGTACTAGAGGTTCGAAGCAGAAAGTGGTCGACAGTGTAACGAAAAAATTCCTTCGCAACTTTGATCCTGAAACAAGTGAGCGAGAAAAGCGTAAGTTAAATCGACGTCTATCTCAGCCCCAAAAAAAAAACGTGCTATATGATGAAAAGGGAATTCTCCACTCAACCGGTGACAATCTTTGCGACTGTTTACAAAAAACTTGCTCAGGCTGTCATTTTCGATGTAACAAGTGCGGTTCCACTAAATGTGGCCATGAATGCAGGTAATATTGAAATAAAGTCTAAAAATATCATACAAATACCTAATTTAAAATGTTTGCATTAAGACCATTAATAATTAATTTTCACCCAGAAATAACAGAAAATGGACCTACGACTCAATCGAAAATGAAGGCAGCGATAATGTCATAAAAAATCCTGTCATAAAAGAATCCTAGCAATAAAAAAATTGGAACAAAAGTCGACTAGAGTAAAGTTCCGCAGAAGCTGCAAAGCCGAGGGAAACCTGTGCTTTTGTGGGAAAAATTATGACTGTTCTTTAATGAAGAAATTTCCTTCGGTGTGAGGATTTGTGGAAAAGGATTCGTTAAAACGATTTTTACATGAGATGGCATTCATTGAACTTCGACTGTATCTTTTTCGCTAAAAAATAATTGCCACTTTAAATAATATGAACTTTAAATAAAAACTGCAGACAATAAATTAATGTAATTTTTCGACGGCACAACAAAATTAATTAAAGCTTCTAAAATTGAAGAACAGTATAATAGTTGTAAATAAAATCGGTATTATATAATAAAATAGTTTAACCATTGCTCATTTTTATACAATAAAACTTTATTTAACTTACAGTTTATTCATTTTCATTTACAATAATTAAAAAAATGTTCACTTCTAGTGTCAGTAAACATTTTGATCGAAAAAGGTTTTTAATTGTAATGTCAAACCCGCGGAGGCAAATTTTTCAAAAATTCATATTGATCTAAAACCATTTTTTATGGCTACTAAAGTTGAGCTGTCGGATCGAATAAGGACACATAAAAATTTATTTCGCTGGGAGTGGGAAGAACCTTGGAGACTTTCAAAAACATTTTCCAAATTTTAATTTTTAAAGGCTATATCTAGATGCGAAATTTCATTGCGTATCTTTTTTCCTCTAGACAAAAAGGTTGATGCTTTTTATATTTCTAATTGAAGCCAAAAAACAGACTTTTAGAAAAATCTATTTTAATTCTTTTTTCTCTGCAATCCGTGCTCTTAGAGTCAGTTTTTGACATTGTTTAATAACATTTCCAGGGAATGCGCTTTGGAATGTCCTTCGACTGATAGAGCAAGAGGAATTACAAATTTTATATACATTTTGTTTTTCTTATGCTCGGTGCTTATCGGATTTCTCTAACTTCCAGTGTTTCGTTTATCGAGCGAATTTTGAGCAACGAATAACTTCTTGTGAGAAAGTTGTTAATTACAGCACAAAGAAGTTTTCTAGAAATTTTAGCCCAACCGAATTGATATTTAACAAATTATTAATGTTTCAAGTTTGGCGTCTAACGGTGGACTGAAGCGAGAGTATCAGCTGTGATTCTTAATACAGTTTACCGGCTCCAAAGATAAAAACTTATCAAGTAATCAGGTAATATCAAAGTCTTATGGATAAATAAATAATATTGCATAATGCAAAATAATTGATTAATTTCGTATTGTGTACAATAGAATGGTTCTATTTATGAGACAAACTATACAAAAGGAAAACAAAACATAAACATCTAGTAGCTGAGATTCACCGAATTTCTAATTCCGCGAATTTTTCAATGCTTCAAATTCGTGGAATTAAAAGAAGTGGAAGGTCGAGAAAGTGCTAAAAAGTTTTAAGATTAAAATAAATTTTGTTCTAACTTCCAGTACTGCGAATTGTGAGAGATTATATGCTCTTGTTTAGTTTGTCTCAAAAATAGAACCATTCTATTGTACAGCATATCAAATCAATAAATTATTTTACATTATGCAATATTATTTATTTATTTATTCAAAAATTCCAAAAACTGGCTGGCAGAGCACGAGTTAGAGTGAAGGACGAATTAAAATCGATTTTTCCAAAAAAGTCAGATTTTTGGCATTAATTAGAAAATTAAAAAGCTACAACTTTTTGTATAAGGGATCCAGGGATATTCTCACTCCCAGCGAAATAATTTTATGTGCCCTTATTCGATCCAGCAGCTCAGTTCTTATAGAATTTTTTACGCCCTTTTTATTGATCGTTTTGAAATAATAAACAATGATAATTATATTTTTTGATTGAGAGAGGTAAAAGTAGCCAAAACAGGTAGTGTATCTACCCAAAAGTCGCGGGCGCCCCGCCCCCTTTCCCCGATAATTTTTCGTCAAAGTGGAAAATATTTTTCCCATAAACTACCATCAAATAGGACTACAACTTGCCAAAGTTTCAGTCGAACTGGACAAATTTGATTTTTTAGTGAGAACACTTGAAAAATAATGCCCCGTATATGCAATTATTGATAGAAATCATTTATAACAGCAACATCTACTGATCGCACAGTTAAAGTACAATGAATTAGAAATATTTTTTATTATATTAAACTAGAATGTGATTGAAAAGCAGTCTTAAATAGTCAATAATCATCATTTTATGTAATTTATTTAAATTTAATGACAAATTATGTTGCACAAGAATGCTTTTATTACTACGTATGTAGCTTTTGGAAATAAGAAAAATATAATTTAATCAAATAAAAACATGATTTTTCTCCTTTTTTCAACTTTAATGGTAACTTACGATGTATGGGGATTTTTTAATAGCTGCATAGTATTCGGAGAATAATTATAGTTGTAAATTCTAATTTTTAGTACCCTTTTCACCTAATAAAAAATTTATTTCTTACCGATTTGAAGAAAAATGCCCGAACATAAGATATATTTATTTTACAAAACTTTTTGTAGGAAATCCGGGTACCAAAGTACAACTTTTGTACCCCCTGTGAATTTGAAAAAAATACATATTTTTTCCTTCCGCCCTACCCTATATTTAAAGAGAAAGTTGTTTTGTGGTAAAAAAAAAACAAGTTTTAAGAAAATGAGTAGTTGAAAGTGGATTTTTTGAAAGTTTCATTATTTTTACGTTGTTCCTATTATATTGTAAAAATTTTCTGTTAAAATAATATTATGGAAAATCCTAGTAAACGGATATATGTTGTTAATAATTTAAACTTTCATCAACAAGTAAAAAATTGGTACATTTTTCACAACAAATACTTTGTTTTAATGTTAGGATTTTTAATTGGCAATACCATGATAATTCGTGCATTATCTGAATATAATTGAAAGGTAGGATGTCACAAGGGCCTAACTATGAATTTGCGCTTAGATCCATGCGCGCATACGCAGTCGCATCAATCAAGCTTTTTTGAATCGATTTAACTCAATATTAGCTAGAAATAAAATTATTGTTTTTTTTTTTTTTAATTGAAATTTGGATTTAATATCACCTTAAAAATTTTAAAATACGTGCTAGTCGAACGAAAAAAAATGTCCCTAAATTTTCTCGGAACCTAGTAACAGTTTTCAATCAAACTTTTCAGGGTTCAATTCAGTATTGATTTATATCGAAAGTAATTTGCCCTTTAAAAAAAATTAATTATTCGATTTTTGAGAAATTTTGTTGTCTCCTGTAAAATCGTAAAAATTTGTGTTGGGCCCTTATGACATGCTACATTTGAATGAAGTGACAGGTTTAATGATTATTAAACCAAAATAAATTTTTTAAACAAATTTTGAATATGAACAACTTTTGACCAGTTCCTTGGGTTCCTTCGCCTTATTGTTCTATTAACCAAATATTCATTATAATTATTTTTAACAATATCTCCTTCAAAAATGGATACTGTAGGAATCATTTTTCACAATTAAAACCCGGAATTCCAGATCACAGTACACCCGATTAAAAGCATCAACAAAATTCTTTAATGTTGAAAAATACGCGAATTTTGCCCGTTTTATGATATTAACAATAATTATTCGATTACAAAGACTTTCCATAATAGTAACATAAGTTCCTTATAATATAATTTAGAAAAAATTCCAAATATTCAGAAAAATTACACTTTTAACCAAAAATATGTTTTAAAAAATGTTTGTTTATTACATAATGACAAGTTGTCTTCAACTAATTTTGCGCTATTAAATTTAGATGAGTAATTGCAAAAAGTTTCACATTATTTACAATAGCAAAAAGGTGGAAGGCTGAATTGCAAAAATGCTACTTTTCTTCGTTTTAATTATTTTCTCGAAACCAAAATATCCTTTTCCTCCGTATGGGCTCTTAAAGTAACCCACCGCAGCTTTATTTCTAAAATAAATAAAAAAACACAAAAAAGCACCGATTTCGAAAGAAATCATAATTATGTCATTATATTTTGAATTTTAAGAAAAAAGTTTAAGTTTGGAATTTTTTAAAATATGCCTATGACCAATTTAAACGTCATGAAAAAATCTATCAAAAATATTGAAAGAATACTCTTGTTTGTTTGTTCTATATGCACAGGGAATCAAAAGCAAGATTTAAAAAATTGAATAAAATTCGTTAACGTCACTGAATATCTACGATTCTATGGCATAAAAATAAGAAATTAGTTATTTTTAATTGACCTGGAAAATTAAACAAATTTGACTTGGAGACAATGAAAATGAACTGCAACTTGAAATCGTGCCATGAATCGTCACCCTGAAATTGTATTCATTAAAAAATAATGAGATATTTACATCTAAAGACTAACTTGACAAAAAATGTGACATGTTGAGGTGGTCAAGCTTTGTCAGAGACCTTACCACTATTTCTTTAATTTCTACTATCCAATTTTTGAATTTGTATGAGGTCATCATTAGCTAATTAGCAAAGAACGCAATATCAAGGTCAAGAAGCTTGGTTTCCGGCGATAAATATTTTCGGGGTTTCTTTTTGAACAAATTAACCGAACGCGTAGGATTTATCGAGGACTTTTGACGCGCGGGTGCTGCGTGAAATGTGTCGACGACGAGAAACTATGAGGCGTGCATGTGCCATCTCCCTATTGATTTTCAGTCTTGAAGTCCTTTGGCTTAGTGCGCGCCTACCCACTCACACAGTCAAGCGATCTCATCCGGTACAGAGGGTGTGCACGCCTCGTTTTCACCCGAATTAATCAAAGTTCACGCCGTAAAACTTGCAAGCTCGAGTTTCAAGTATGTAACACACACGACGTGAAGTAATCGTGTGGGACTTTCGACGTTAATTGAACGGACGGAAGGGCAAGCACGAAGGCTTTACGTTCCCGAGAGAAAAAAGCGTTTATGTGAGAAAAGGAGGCTGACCTTTTTTTTCTGTATGATAAACTACGGATGTCTTAGGGACGTAGATGGATCGCGCCCACTGTTCTGGGATCACAGTTATCAGAGCGGTCGTTGATTGAACAATCGCTTATATAAAACGAGCAAGGAGGTTGTTTGAATCAGAGATAGTTCAGATATTTGGAGGTAAACTGAGATTTACCTCAATCGCTGAACCGTTACATTGAAGAAAATTGTACCCGTTTGATCCAGATTGTTACCATAAGAAGAACCCGCAGCTATTTCATTCAACACCCTAGAAGTTGAAAGGGATACCACGAAAAATTGTCACGTGTTTTCCGTGGAGTTTTCCCTGTTTTCGATCAGGTTTTTGATAACATCGGTTCTAATTCGACCAGCGAGGGAGAATTAGAGGAGGTTTTTGCATAATTCAAGTTTAAAAGGAAAATCAGGTGCCCGTTTTTAACGGGCCAGCTTTTACAATTGCGGCAGCAGATGTCAGGATGCCGGAACAGAGTAACGACTACCGAGTCGTTGTCTTCGGAGCAGGTGGTGTTGGGAAGAGTTCTTTGGTTTTGCGTTTCGTGAAAGGCACCTTTCGGGAATCGTATATACCAACCATCGAGGACACCTACAGACAGGTATGCCATTTTAGTGGTTAGCGCTTAATAATGTCGCTGTGGTTCTTACGGGTGTAGAAAAGATCGTCAAGGGACAGTTGTGACGCGGGGTACTTCAATTCTGATTAGTGCCGCTGTACCGGAACTAATTGAACTTTTATGAATGTTGATTGGCTTGAGTTGGCGCTATTTTCAAATCACAATTTAATTTGCAAGAGGATTTAATACAGAAAAGAGACAACACGCAAACAAGAACATTATAAATGATTGGAAAGGTTAGTTATTAAGGTTATGAATTAACAATATTTACTTTGAAACATATATACTTCAAAATTTTCATAAACAAAAGAATTAATAAAAAATAACACTGTTCAAACTTTTCGCGCCCCATGAAAATGGCAAATTTCCGGTACAGCGGCGACCACTGGAAGTGGAAACGTGTCTCAACTCTCCCTACAGGATCTCTAGGGTGTAGTATATTATATATATACTATAATATAATATAAAATATATAATATAATTATAGTATATTGTATTTTGACATTCTTATTTTCTATATGAAACAGGGTGGCCACTGAAAAATGGCATTTATTTTTTGACTTGGAATTTTTCTAATTTTTAGTAGAAAGACCTTTCCAACCACTTTCAATGTCACTTGATATCACATGAAATTATGCAATTTTGAATGAGTTCGATTTGAAATTCCTTAAATCTTTTAATTTCAAATTACTTAATTTGAAAGTAACATTTTCAAATTTAAAATCTTTCATTTTGCAATGCCTACTCCTAGAATCGTTTACTTTTAACGACATCAAAAAATGATTTAATTTAAACTTTTAAAATTGAATGATATGTAATAGAAGTATGGAAGGCTTAGTGACTGATAAGACAAGGCACAATTTTACAGTTTTTAATTTATAATGCTCATATTAAAATATGAAATTTTTTAATGGGGTTCATTATAAACAAATTTCAATTTCACAATTTTAATTAATAAGTTATACAGTTTTGAATGAAGATTGGAATCGTTCTTTGAAATTCTTCAATTAGGAACGAAGAAAAATGAATCCCTATTTATTTGATTTTAAAGAATGTTATGTTTTTACTTTACTTTGAAATTGTACACCTTTGAATATTTTATTGTTACGAATTGTGTTTTTTTCAATCCTTCTAGAAATAAACCTATATACTTATATAAATTCATTATAAACTTTATTAGAAGACTTCCAATTTGTAATTATACATTAATGCAGTTTCGTTTTGAATACAAAAAAAAAACACATTTTCATCTTCGAAAGCATGATTTTTTTTTATGTGTAATGACAGCTTCAAATCAGGAAACCTGGGAAATGACGAGAAACTTTTTTCTTAGATTTCAATGGCCACCCTGTGATTACAATTTAAAAGCATAAATAACTCTGATATCTAAATAAGCCTTTTTTTTGATAAATATCCTATACTTTCAGAAAAAATGTAAAATTCAAAAACTCATTGCAGAAATTGAATACTTTCGATCGAAACTCTACAGAAATAAAATTCATAAGTGAGGGATAGAAATATATTTTATGAGTAAACAATAAATAAAATCGTCTTGTTTTTTTTTCAACAACCATAAATTTCAATTTTGAAGGCTTGAATTAGAACATTTTAATACCTACGTCTCCCAACTGTTGAATGCTCCATTCGGAATCTCACAAATTGAAAAATGTAAAAAATTCAAAATTTTATTTCTACTTACCATTGAGGTACTTATTTAAATATTGTAATTTTAAATGAAGTTTTCAAAATTTTAGATTTTTAATTTATGGGGAAGGGTGTTGAATACAATTTTTAATTTAAAACGTTTATAATATATTCCAAATTGGTACGTTGAAAACTAAACAATTATAAATTTTATTCGCAAAAAATTAAAGTTATAAAATAAATAATTAAATTAGGTAATTCTTTTATTCGATAATTTTCTGAGTATACATTTATAAATTAGACAATTTAAAATTAAAATTCTCAATTGATGATTGCTTAGTTTTTAAGATATATAATGTGAATTTTTTCGAATTTTGAAGACTACTGCATTGCAATTGTATAACAAAGTACATTTGAATCTAAAATAATTCAATTTTGTTTCTTAAATTTAAAACTTAAATGCTTTATTTTATAGAAAATTTTTCGCAAACCGCGAAAAGACTTGAGTAGGCACTCTGGACACTTGTATTTCCTTTTTGCTTTTTGTTATAATAATTAATCGCCGATGAAGTTCATTGTATAGCTCGCGTTGTGTACTGCCTGGCACAATTTCTCGACGTTGGTAAACCATTAGTCAAAATTAATATTGCCATTGTTGGGTCATCCCTTCATTGGAGAGTAATATTAATTGTAGAAATTTTCGACATATCTAATTAGAGGACAAAATATGATCAGATATTGGAGAAAATTATATTAAAGTTTATAATTTTTAGCCGAAATTCAAGATATAATCTTGAATTGGAACAATGTTAACTTTGCAAGCAGGTATTTTAGTTTTCTTCCAAATTGTAAAAAAATATAACGGTGTAAAAGACGTAACAGGCGAAAATAAAACGAAATTTTATCCGTATCAAAGAAAATGATAATACAATTGAAAAGTTTTATTCACTGAATTTATTTCTGCTATAAAATATACCTACAACGTAAATGGTTTCAAAAACATTTGCTAGCCAAGTAACTCTTGTGAGATAATTTGATAATATATAAAAATTGCATTTCTAAATACTGTTAATATGTTAATCAATTGAAGGATGAAAATATATATTTTTTAATTTGATTTAAAATTATATGATATGCACTGAGTCACTAAAAGTAAAACAAATTTTCCAGAGTGTGTAGTCTCTCTAAATTTGAATGAGTAAAATATAACTAATTGTCAGTTAAATTCTACTAATTGCTGTAGCTAGAATTGAGTCACTGACAATTAGTAGAATAATATTGATTGGATTAGTAAAACTACAATTACTAATTGATCAGGTATATTGGTATTGAAGAAATCAGTGAATTTAAAGAGGTTATATGTTCCAAATATATTTTCGCACCATTTTTAAATGTGAAATTGTTTAAAGTTTAAAATTTGTTTACACATGTAATAATTTCTTAGTCATTTATTAAAATGAAAATTTCAAAGTACACTATATTATTATAAATAATATTGGAGTATAAACAAAAGCTTCATTCAAAAATTGTTCCTCTATCAATTTATTTTAAGCCTGTAATTGATTCACTGCAGTTACGGAATAACTGATTAACTTCAGTTACGATATTTTAAGTGTTGAAATTAGTAAACTTCTGAAAATAACTGATTAATCAATTAAAATTAAGTGTACTGAATGAATTAGTAAAATTTCGACTAATTCAAATTTAGAGAGATAGTTCCAGCTTTGTCTGGAATTAATTTCAAGCTCTAGTATTAAAAGTTTCTTTTAATTTAGCATTACGCCACAGAAAGCCATCTAATCTCTCGGTCCTGTTTAAAACCGTAATTAAAGCTCTCTGTCTCTTGAGCGAAATTTTCTTTCAGATTTAAAAATGTTCTCAAATACGTAATTTCGCGCCTAACAAAGCGATATAGATGTGGTCTGTTACTTAATCGCATTTTTATTCACTAGTAATGAAATCTTACCAACGCAGGTTTTGTTTAACTATTACTTATAATAAATTCCAAGTCTAATTATTTATTTTTATTGCATTTTTGTCTTAAAAGTAATTCAATTTACTATGATTGAATTTTAAAACTATTACAAAGAGTTCTTTTGAGATAGTGTGCTTCTAAAAACAGAACTATATTTTTACAGTATGTAAATAAATCAGTTGTAAGACTTAAAATTGTAGTATTTAAAATAAAATGTGATGTTCCGTAAGAAAAGGGCCCACTTTATCGATCGTATTTGAGGACATATTCGCGCTTTTGTAAACAAGAATACAAAATGTCTGTATAAGATTTCTCGATAAGCGCTTTGTCAAAGTTCCAATTTCAAAAGTGCCCAGCTGCCTAGTTTTCACGCCTAGATGCTTCGTTTTGAGCCTAAAATGTTAGTTATTAGTCCCATGAAATTAATAGAATGGACAGGTGATGAAACTAGGATCTACATATTACGTTGTCTGAAGATGACTGATCATAAAATGTCTAGAAATCCTAGTCATTGCAACTGCCGATTATTACGCGTTGCTTGAAATGTCTAGACTTTTCATAGAATGTCTAATTACACTAAGTGCTGATGACATACATGGACGAGTTTCAATTAGATTTCAATTTTGGATTCTGAAATTCGAGCTAAATAAATATTCTAATAACATAATACCTTTTATCAGCTACAAGTTATCGTTGTATTTTCTAAAAACGTTTATAGTACTGTACTTGAAGAAATAAAAAAAATTACCTTCGGGAAAGATTTTTGCTCCCTCAACCCTACGAATCAGGGGCAGTCAACGCAATGGGAAGTAGACGGCCGCGAACTATTATGATTATATGTGACCATCCGCGAAGAAAGGGGCCTAATGTGGAAAAAATCGATTTTCATTTTCTTACGCCAATCGATAGTTTCTGAGCTACACTTTAATTTCCAATAATCAGCAATTTTTTAAGATAATTACTTTTCTTGTTATTAACCCATTTCCTTCCTCTGTTGCGTATACGCAACGTTAATATTTAAAAAATGCGTATGTTTTTCATACGAATTCAACTGGTTTGATAAAAATATATGTGTATTGTAGAAAATTCATCTTTTTGCTTAAGAATTGAACGTTATAGATCGTTCTTTTTTTTGAAAATGGAGGAAAAATTGGGAAATGGAGAGATAACAGAGGAAGGAAATGGGTTAAGCTACAAACCTAGGCATGATAAACGTACACGGAGACCGAACGCGAGGCCTCCGCAAGTCAGCCCCACCGCTTACCACACCGCTATACGCGACGTGTCCGTGAGCTCCACTAGCTCGTGCCTAAACGTGTAGTGTTAAGTGGAGGGGGTGCTTTTCGTAGACGCATCCCCACTAATCAAATGCTGGCTTGCGATCTCTGCTACGATCGCCCGTCCTGTAAATGTAAAATTCAGCTTTGACGCATTAGGTCCCTTTCACCGCGGACGGTCACATATTTAGTTCGCAGACCAATTGTACGCGCGCTGCGGATGTCAGCGGCTTGCAGTGGGTCCAGAGACAGTGTGGCAACCTAGCCGGATCCCACCATTCTTAGGCGGGATGCCGCCATTTT
>CAKNWT010190388.1:0-13805 GCA_932066315.1 Andricus coriarius
ATTGACATAAGCCCGTGAAATAATACCGCTCGATTTTATTTGTTGGTCGATCAATTCGTCAATTTCCTCTTCAGTCATTTTGAATGGTAGGAACTGAATGATTCGAGGAAAAGGAACACAAAGAAAGAGAACCAATAACATTCAAGTCGAAGAGAGCTTACAGGCTTAAATATGCAAACTTGTAATCAATAACCATAAATTGACAGGTCTAGCAATGGAACAATTCGAAATGAAAATTCAAACATAGAATGAAACATACTTCATGTTTGATAAATAGCAAAAGCACAAAATCAAATGTACTTCACGCTGGCAGAATTAGAATACGAGCAATGAAATATAATTCACTAGCATATCGAAATGAGATTCAATCAATTGTAAGACATACGAAAAAATCGACAATAAATAATAAAAATGGAACGAACTCACAGATATCGCTGTCTAAGAATGTTGACAACTTCTTGAAGTTCACCTGAGAAGGTAAACAAAGCCTGAATAATTTGACAGATCCTGCTGTAATATAGAATGAGTATCGTCGAATATAAAAATGAATGACTTCCTTCCTTCTATTTGTAGATGCGAAGAAGCGAGAGAGGCGATGATTTCCTTTCTTCCATATGTATATGTGAAGAAACGAGAGAGACGATACTTCCTTCCTTCTACTCGTAGGCGGTGAAGACACGAGAGGCACGATGACAGAGACTCGCGACTAGGATGCACGTGCATTAGAAATTTGTTGCACTCTCAGCTGACACTTGATTGCAGGGTGTAACACTCACGCGTGAACCATCCGTTTCAATATTGATTATTGCGAGCGTGTGTAACTCAAAAGTCAGTGTTTATAATGAGTGTATCGATGAACTGCTTACAGTTTGTGTACACTTTATTGACAAACACTAGCTCACACCGATAGGCACTGGAATGTACGGTTCACGTTAATCCCTTTGACGAATCTAAATTTAAACACTTTTATCGAGCGAAAGTTTGGATAGTTATCATTACAAGCTCGAGCAAGAGTTATTTAAATATGCTTTCTGCAATTTTACAACGTCAAAATGCGATGGTGTTCGATGGATGATGCACTATGCTTTTATATTCCAGGTGCATTCACTCTGTGCACTTAAACTTGCACTTAAACTTACACTTGCTTCACATTGAATGCGCGTAACGCTTTTGCAAAAACTTGATACGATCGTTTTTTCAGCGCTTTCATACCGGTTTATTAGTATAAATATCCGGCTCGAAGGACCAATGTTTCGGATTAGACTCGAACATAATGATGATCGCGCAAGTGATCAGGTGAACACAAGAAAACACAGATTTAAAATGAAATATAATTAACAAAATTGCGTTTATTCGCAAAGTCACAGCTAAGGTTACATGGTGGAATATAGAGACACACGTGACTCGTAATAGGATATCGCGCCGAGTGTCGGAAAAATGAGTCGAGGAAAGCTCCCGTGTGTCCTGCTGGAAAGTCTTTCAGAGTGGGGACCAAGAAATCAACACGTACACCCAGAATTTGTATATGGTGATACGGAAATTAGGAACATTTATATTCTTTAATACGCGTTGAGAAGGGGCTGGGGGAAAAAAGAGGATAAATCTGTGTCTTCTTTGTTGATTTAAAGGCAGCATTTCCTATCGGTAGATAGGAAAAAGTTGTGGGAAGTAATGGGAAAGAGAGAAATAAAGATCGGATTGATAGGGAGTGTCAGTGAGTGAGAGAAATTTACAAAGATACGAGGGATAAGGTAAAAGTGGGGACTAAAGCTTCGAAGGAATTCTGGCTAGATTTTGCGGTGTTCATAGCACACATGGAAAAGGAATTTAAGAAAGGGTTAAAGGGAGGATTCTGGATATTGGCATACGCGAACGATGTAGTAGTAGTAGTAGTAGCTAAAGAAGAAGAAGTTTTGGGAAATATGATGAAAAAAAGATTAGTGAAGTATTTAGAAGAAAATAAATTGGTCTTATTTGTAGCTGCGTCAAAGCTTTTCATTTTCGGGTGAAAACATACACTACCGATAGAAAGTATGGGAACATTTCCTTTGACCGTTTGAATCACTTGAAAGATTATAAAATTTTGCGTCAAGTTTGCCTACAATGAAATTATTTTAAAAAATGAGTCACAAATATTTACCTTCAAGGTAGAAGTTTTTTTAAACAAAATGAACATTTTGCAATCTTAAGTTCAGCTCTTTGCCAAATTTAGAGAAATTTGCCCAAATCTTTGCAAAAATCGTCTTTGGCTTCCCAAAAAATTTATATTGCACGAGTAAATATATTTTATGAATAGTCAGAAATGATGTTAATATTTAATCATGCATTTGATGTAGATTTGGAGAGTAGGGTTTATTCTTTATTTTATGATTTTTCTAAAGTATTGGAAACACTTTTCTAGATTTGGCAAAGAGTTGAAGTCAAAATTTCAAATTGCTAATTTTGCTTAAAAAAATGTTTGACTTTGAAGCTAAATATTTTTGAAATCGTTCATTAAAATAATTTCAACGTATGCGTTTTAGATGTGAAATTTTCTAATATTTCAAATGATTCAATTTACAACGTCGTAGCTTCAGTTACTGCACAGATATTTGTTTCATGCGGTCAAAGGAAATGTACCCAAACGTTCTATAGGTAGTGTAGTAGCAGGAAAGGGAGAATGGATTGTAAGTGGAAAGGGAAAAAGATTAAGGAATTCAAGGAGTTTACGTACCTAGGATTTTTGTTCAAGAAAAATGGGAATTTAAGGGATTACTTCAAAGAAAGAGTTAAGAGCAGATATAGTAATTAAAAAGGTATGGGACATAGGAGAGAAAATATTTAAATGACACTAAAAAAAAGAATGAGAATGTTTCCGGCTAGTACTGAGTGTTCTATATAGAATAGAGACATGGGGTTGGAAAGAATATGAGGACGTGGAAAGGTTACATGAATCATATATTAGATGGACTGGCATTCGACAGATAGACTCTATTGTAAAAGCATTCTTGAGGAAAAGAAAAAATAGAAAAGGGGAGGGAAATGGAATGAAATAAAAAGAAAGGTACGCGAACATGTGTGTATGGTCAAAGGAATCGGTGAAGAAAATGCATTAAAGGGGAATGAAAATACAATAAGAGTTGATGGAAACAGATTAGGAAGTTTTCAAGCAAGTAACAGAAAATAAAATAAGAGAAGCTAAGTATAATGAGAAATATAAATAAATAAAACTAGAGGGAATATCATAATATTTGGAGAGAGAAGGGGAAAGAGGATCGCAAAAAGTACACTGAGACCGCGACTTACCGGCGGTTTCGGGCTTGGCCTCAATGGCCTTCACGGCAAATCGAGGATCTCCCGGATGATCTCCGCACCGTTCTTCTTCTTGCTTGTGGATTCTTATAGTGCTGAACCGTAAGCTGCGAAACTCCGCTGACCTTGAAAGCGTCTCTCTCCCGCTTCTTTGGACCACCTCTTCTCCGAATGCAATGGTATATCGGGTTACGGCAAAGCGCGGTCCCAGTGTAAGCACAAGTGGAATGGTTGAAGGAATAGACAAGGAAGAACTTAGGAAAGGTGAGAGGAGAAAGATGGGGCAAGTGGAAGAATAAGTATTATAAAAAATAAGAAGAATAATGTCAAAGTTAGTCAAGGATGAGAAAATGGCTAGCAAGCGTAAATATAGAAAGGATAAGAGGCAATAAATAGAATTAAGGTAAGCGAGGAAAGACAGACAAAACGTTCGAGACGAAAAATTCAGATAACGCGTGCGATGCGAGAATTAAAAAGCGTAATTCGATAAAATAACACACAGTGTATACAGTGCGACGGAGGCTCGACACTCCGTCTTTCTACGTTAGTTTAATTTATTACTCACAGATCTATACACTTTTTCATCTCGTGCTCACCCAAGATTACGTTTTTTCTATGGTAATGATTTGCTATTTGAAGGCTATATGATGAGAGAATCGGTCTGATACCAAAACATCATGTTGAATTTTTTTTTAAATTATCTGGATGAAGTCGAAACGAAAAGTTTTTTTCTTTAGTAATATAAATTTCTATATAAATTATATCCCTCTTTCGTCATTGTTAAATTTTCCTTTTTATTTTTTAAAAACTGTAGAGCATTAACGCTTAATTGAAGGGATCTGGTGACGAGTTCATTAGCATAGAGAATGAGGCGGAGATTAAAGAAAGCTGTCGGGAGGGAAAGTACACTCGTGAGCTCTTCGTTGCTGCATTTGAAGTGACTGTTATGTATATATCAATTTCCTTTCCCGGGGGTCGCTAAAAGACTTTATTATGTGTGAAACGTTGTGCGCGGTTCAGTGCACGAGAAAAAATAGTGTCGAGAGTTTAAAATACCCAATGGAAAAGTTCTACGCTGAAGTTTAGGTGCACTAGAATGCGGCAATAAAATATAAAGTAAATTTGACCATTTTCAATTTCATAGATACTTCTAACTGTTTTAAGTTTCATGAATATTTCGTACTAAAATATTTTAAAAAGAAAGATTAGAGACACAGCACTAACTCATTCTACAGACCTTGAGAATTACTATGTTTACTATCGAAAACCATTAGTACGCTCTACTGTGTGTTAACTTTTCTAGAGACGCGTCTACTGGACGCGTCTCTAGAAAAGTTAACACACAGTTCGTTTTGACCTAGACTTCGAATCTTAATTTACCTGAATTGCTAACAGAGATCACAGTATCTAAAGTTTCTCTGCAAGAAGTTTCTGTTAACCTCTGATTGTGAGACTTGGCGAAATTTGCTGATTCGGTTTGATTCGTCTATAGGTCAGGGTTAATCAGAAACTGCTATCTAGAAAGAAACTTGACTTGTGAGTATTATTGAATGAAGAAGATTAGATTGAGCTGAAATTTATGATTGTTATAAAAAAAATGTCTCACAAAATAATACACAACGGTAACAGTTTTGTATATGTATGAGTGAGTGAACGATTTCTTTATCTACTTGTTTTATTTACTTTGATATTGATATTATACCAAATGAATGAAGTTCAATAAGTTCGCCAATTTCGGGATCAACTCCAACTGGATTCTCGTCTTAGAAATGATGCGATATACAAGTCAGATGACACGACCAGTTTGTTTACGGTTGACAATCATTTTAAAAAAATATATGAATGTATTGTTTTATTCAACTGAAGAGAAAATAGTATGGGCTAATGAAAATCCATTAGAAAATTGAGTTTTTGTCGGTAAAATTGTTTACAACAATATCAGTTTTTGATGGTCTAGTAAATTACAGCAATTGCTGTTGAGAAAACATACACTGTTAGAAATATCTGGTTGAATTTTCAACCACATGTGGTTAAGGTTTTATACAATTGCCGTTGTTGAAATTTCAACTACTTGTGAATGAAAAATTAGCTACACGTGTAATTGAAATTTCAACCATGCAGTTGAAATTTGAACAAAATGCAATTGAAATTTAGTAACGAGAAAAAAAATTTATTCGGCACAGTTAGTGAAATTCAAAGCAATCATAATTTTTCAAAAATTTTAAATAAAGCTTGTAAAGATTCTTGAAAAATACTATGTGCTTTGAAATTCACTAACTGTACCGAAAGAATTCTGATAATGAATCAGTGAGTTATCTCGTACGCTTGTGTTTTGTGATCCGTGAGATTAACCAAATGCATATAATATTTAGGAAAATAACTAGCTTGAAAGAAGAAAAACAAAAGGTCCGTTGAAATTATATTACCACAATGAGTTGCGCGCCCAATAAGACAAACTTTTCGGCACTCCTTTTTGTAAACATAACCTAAAAAAGCATACAGCAGTTAGTATTGATAGTGTGAATGAAATTTTCCCATTATGATAATATTACTCCAACGTACCTATTGTTTTTCTTCTTTATATATGCTTTATTAATGTTATGGATCTCACGACACAAACGTACGAAATAACGCCTTGCGGGATTTTGTCTCGTTGGAGTCTGACCTCGTGGGAATTCTGAGGGCGCTTTGTGTATGCGCAAACGTCTTATTGAATTTTCAACTACATTTGAATGAATTTTATTACAATTCCGTGGATGAACGAGATTTCAACCACAAAAGTGGTTGGAAAGTAGTTACATTTTTAACATATTTCTAACAGTGTATGAGTTATGCAAGTATTTCTATCGAAAATGTGTTTGTTTAGGCAATATTAACATAGATAAAAGTCATGTTTAAACTCCCAATTTTCAAACTATATTTGATTATACTTGTTTACTAGAATAATTTAATTAGGATTGAAGAATGGGGCGATGCAAAAATGCTGAAATTAGTAAAATCATTTTGGTTGAGCAAAAACAGTTATAGTTTAAAAAATATATAAATGGTTATGATTAGGAGAACAGCAAAGTGATGAATGAAATAAAATTAAGCATAGATAGGGTGATTAATATAGGAGGAAAGGAAAATTTGATTAGGGGATTTCATCTAGAAGGGATGTAATGAATTTATCCTATTTTGTTCATTTTTTACTTTCCCGTACTACTTTCCACTATTTTTTTTAGTATATTTTAATACTTGTTTGAACTTCTCTAACATAAGGTCCTCAAACAACTAATGAGGAGGAGCGCGCGTCTGTCAGATCTCGCGCTACGGTACTCGGTTTTTGTACTTTCCCTACGTTGGTAAATAGACCTTTAAAAATAAGAGTCAAAGCATCGACAAGTATAATTCAGTCATTATCAACTCTCTTTTGGTAAAGCTCCTTCGGCCTTAACGGGACTCAAAGTATGACCGAAACGCGAAATTTTGTATATTCTGTTGATCTCTATTATATTAAATTTATGTAAGTAATTTTCGTACCTAGATCTGGGACTTCTGTTTTAGACGTTAATTGAAAATCCAATTGCTATCAGAGAGTAAAAAAACTTACTCTGTAAATACTGCAGTGCTAAACTGAGGCGTCAAAAGTTTGATTGAAATAAGTCATCAGTCCAGAGAAAATAGAGGGGAATTTTGTCTTTTCTCTTGTGCGCATGTTTCCTTAAGTCTGTACGCTGATTTAAATCCTCATTTTTAATCAGAAGAGCAAAATACAAATATATTCATAGCATTCAAGTTGAAAAATAGCATAAATTCTAAAACGTTGCAAAAACTTAATAAAAATTTTTTGGCGATAAAATTCGAAAAATGACATAAAAATGTATTTTTTCTTTTTCGCGAGGCTGCGCTTATCAGCAAGATTAGCACATGTTGAAAAAATAGGGACGACCTAAGGAGTGGATTGTGAGATAAATGTCAGTTGAAAGCTCGGGGGGGCTTTCAGTAGCACAGATTAACGTATATTATAGTATTCAGTAGTTAAAAGGAGCGAGTCAAGTAGTATGGGTCGAAGTATAATCAGACATTGGAGATATGTTGTGCTGCAGGTCAGTTTTGACACATTCTTCAGATTTTAATGCTGAACGTTTGCAAAAGGAAACATGGAAATCCGGAAAGATGTAGAGACAGTACAGAATATTAAAAATAAATTCTGGTTATTTGCAACTATACATAGTGTCACTTGCCAAAATGATACTTTAAATATTATATTAGATACAGAAAGAATAGATTCCTAAAGCAATGGACTTTCATGAATTCATAAATTCAATGGACGCTTATCTGATGGTATTTATTTCTCTCTTAAGATATATTCTATCGCTATAAATACCATCCACGCAAAACGGTTACAATTCAGCTGTGTGTTTTCCTGAGTGCAGTATCTATCATCTCATCGTTGCACCTGTGAATTGAATGTGGAATGGTGCCATCAGCATCGTATTATTCCCCAGACAACTTACAACAGTGTTAACGCAACAGCACCCGGGACCTCCCTTAAGTCGTGTAACACATCCGTACACATCCTCCCACACAAATACACACAACACCATAAACAGTTCGACAAAGACTGTCACACACATTTTCACATATATTCCTGTACGCAGGTTAGCCTCGCGTATATTCCCGCCATTGCATCACTCCATTAAACATTCGCTGCAGTGCACTATAAACCACGATATAATCTTGCAATGCGGTAAACACAGTCAAGTTAAACGAGCGAGGACTGTACCCGTGAGTAGGATGAGACTATGGTAGAAGAGTATTTCTAAAGCAGGTAGCGCACTGGTTACATTGGGGTCGCGCGCACTGGTGTAAAGCTAGAGAAATGTGTATCCGCGGAAACTAAAGTTTACTAGGTTCATGTCGCCAGGTTGCCCTATTTCAGCATGAGTACGCCAACAAAGGTTTGGATTTTAGGGGAGGGCTGTCTCTGTCTTTGTTTGCGAGAGCATGCTGGTAACACCGACTGTTGCATGAGCCGCTAACTCCATTTCTGGTGACGGACGACTAGATGCTCCCAAATTTTGTAACCTGGATATATTACATTAATCTTGTATCTTTTTCTTTGCCTTACATGAACTGTGGGTACAGTATGTTGAATTAACACAACCTTAATTCCCGTAAAATTGGACCCACGTTAGGGTAGGACTTATTTTTGCGGGAATCGTTTGCTTTCACCTCACGGATTTATTTGAAAAATTATTGCAAATAATTGGTGGAAAGGTATTGTTTATACATTACACTTTAGAAGAACTGTTTTGTTGTTATTTGTGCAAACAAATTTGCTGATTTAACACCTTCCACTATAACACCTTCAACGCCTATCAAGATAACATAGATTTAAGAGTAGTCTTGGCGATCGGAAAAATAAAGCGACAACTGTATTGGATATCAATTTTCATTTGATTGTTTTTCTTTTTAACGTATTTCTTACATGCACTCATTCTCAACTACCAATACATTCTCCCCTCCTTTTTATGGATCCTGAGGGATCGACCATAAATTTCGGAACTCATTTAGCTGGGGAAAGGGTCGAGTCCAGTGTTCATAATGGTGGAAAAATACAGGAAAAGTTAGAGAAATTCCTCACATATGGTGCGCGAGGTGGTGCATACTGTACATTGATCTAAGCCCAGATTGTACTTTTCATAATCCTCTCCAATCTGCATCCTCTCTTCCTTGATTGATTTTAATGTTCTTTTTTACAAACGTTCGATTTTTTAATTGCTTTACGTGTGCGCTAATAATTATATCAAGATTCGCCGTTAAGTACTAAAAAAAAATATAAAAAGATTCTACATACCCATACAAGAAAAGTAAATTGTATTACTTGATAGGACTTTGCTTGGCTTGTACAGGTCTTATTTTGTATTAGACTAGGCCCTCTTTTAGTCGTCCAAAGTGGCACAAAAGTCCATTTTTCCCACTTTCAGGGCTAAAAGAGGGCCTAATTTAATAAAAATGGAGCCCTGCATAGGTCCTCCTAAGTCCTCTGTTTAGACCCTGCTGTAGCCCTTGAAATTCTCTAGAAGAAAAGTGCCGTCATATGACTATTTAGATCAGGACAAACACATGTACACCAAAAGTATAGGGATACATTTTATAATTTGATTATATTTTAATTAAAAACAATATTGTTTCTTTACCACAATTTTTAGAATAAACTTTATTACTTAGAGATTAGATTGATCACTTTCGAAATTCTTTTTATCAGTTCACTAATTGTTGCAATTGGTTTTAATGAGTCTCAATTAAAAATTGTTGTAAAAAAGCAATGCTGTTTCTCATGAAAATATAATCAGATTATAAGATTAGCCCTATACTTTTGGTGTCCGCTTGTTTGGCCAAGAGTAAAATTTTATCTTCTCGTGTGACGTTACTTCTCACCTTATAAAATTTCGAGCTCTGTACCTGAAAAACTATTCTAGATTATTATTTTCTCGGAAACATAAGGGCAATCGAAACAACAGTTGTTGTCATTATCAATTATATTATTATGAACCAAAAAATTTGATGCGTACAACTACACAAAGTACAATATGACTGAAAAGTATACTTTAATCCTCGCAAAGATTTTGTTTAAAGCACACTTGTTCATGTGCTTTTTGAACGCTGACTTGTCAAATGTGTCATTATTTATAAAATAAAAAATGAATTAGGTTGAAATTTTGAGATAATTTTAAAGAAGGACTTATTTATTATTTCCATAGAAAAACTCTTCAGAACCTACATCATTGAACATCACTGTGGTTCACAATGCTTAACAATCTCAAACCTAATTTCTGGTAGAATATATGTATATATAATTTTTTCTAACAAAAATTTGAAATTACTAAAATCTGCAGCTAAAAATAATTTTTGTTGTACATTTTCCGAAAAATACTACAAATTTCTATTTTAATGTTATGGTTCGAATACTCAAAATTGGGCTAACAAATAATTTGCCATAAGTCTTTCTCCATAAAAAACAGAACAAAAGATATTAACGATTTTCAAATTTGTATTGACTTTTTTCGAATTTCAGAGAAACCAACTTTATAGCTCTGCCTGACATACCACAGCTGTTTTTATTATGCATATTAACAAATCAAGTAAATAAACTAATTATAACAAATATTGAATTAAATAGAATAATTAAATTATATAAATACGAGAAAAGCACATAGTTCGTCAGGACGTAAGAGAATCAAAAGAGGGCCTCAAAGTCCAATAAGAGTTAAAAGAGGACGTGGAGGGCTAAGCAGGACTAAAGGAGGCCTTAAATGGAATCATGCAGGGCTACAGTAGGGCCAAAATTTCGACTCGAAATGAAAAACGAAATGCAGAAAATAAAAAAACAGCTGCCGGGAATTATTATCTGTAACATAAATGATTTTGGTAACTAAAAGTGGAATATCTCATTATCAATATCTATAATCGAATTTTCAAAAAAAATACGCTGAACAAATAAAAAAAACCTGCAGACGATAATTTATTCCTATGATTAAACATTTTGGACAATTATAGCTCATTTCACGGTTTCACATATTATTCAGGACGAAATAAATTCAAAATAACATCCTTTGAGAAAAGAAAAGTGAAAAATGTAATTTTTGAAATGCCTGAAGCAAAAACTGTTTAAATTGCACTCACTTTTATATAACCTGGTGTCTGTAGTCATCATCTATTTGGGAAATGTGAGCACAACATTGAATCTTTTTCATAGAAATACGTATGCATTAGATTCCCTACAGTCATTTTCACCTAAATGAGGAAAATAAATCGTCACGAGAAGGGTGACGCCTTTCATTTCCCATTCGAATCACTTTGACCTAAACGCTCTTCATTATGACCCACTAATGTTTTTTTTCCTTCAACCATGGCTCACGTAACCTCGATCTTTCTTCTTCTCCCTTTGGCACGTCCTCCTTATGCATAATTCGGTTTCCCTCGCGCACCAACGGACTCGTCTTTTTATCACGTCCCTTCCTTCTAAATCTATCCATCTGCTAGCATTTACGGATGTATTTCCACGATAAATTTGCATTTCTAACAGAGTCTACAAAAAATGGTGACTTCGAAAATCAAAATCCAGATCACTGTTTTAGTTTTTAGTAAAATCCTGTTTTTAAGTTTCGTGGTAGGCCTGCGTTATTTTATTTCTGGAAGTTCCAATGCATATTTCCGTATTTGTTCAGAAAATTGGCGTTTTCATTTATTTTACTTCGAATTAAAGAAACTGAAAATCGCTAAATGCCCATAAGAATTAAGTTTTTATTATACATATAATCTACCTTTTATAAGCTTCACGGAAGCCTTTTACAATTTACAATAAAGTAAAATTTTGTTCAGCACTTCCGATAATTAGATTAATTATTATTCCCATAGATTGTTTAAGAGAATGGTTTCAGTTTATCTTCTTGAAAAGTAAAAAAAACAAGTAAAGTACACATTAATAAAACAGGATTAATTGAAACTCTTAAAATTATTATTAAGATCTTTTACCAAGCAGTTTTCAATGACGTACGCAATTTCATCAAGACTTCCGGAATTTATAAGTTACTTATAGAAGTTTATAAAGTTCGGCGAAGGTTTTGGCTTTAATAAGTTCATGAAGCGCCACTTCTCCCTGCTGGCTTCCAAATACGGACATAAATTTCACTGGAACACGTACCATCGTGTAACTACTCGTCTGATCGTGACTTTTCTGCAAAAGGATTTACAAAAGAGGAGGCGAAGCATGTTCAAATATATTAGGATCATGGGTTTAATAAGAAATTACGAGCTTGCATATAAAATTATTTTAGAAAGCTATGCATTTAAATATATTTGAAATTGTTGAATTTTGCTAGGTCTGTTGAACTACTCTATGCTGCTCCGACGAATAATGCAATACTACAAAAGTCACCGATGTTGAGATTATCTAGGGAATTAAATATGTCCTGCGAAGCAGCCATTTTAGATAAAGACTTGTTTGAGATATCTTTATACACTTTTAAAAAGAAAATGAAAGACTATATATTCAGTAAGCGACCAATAGAATTAAGCAACTAAAATAATAAGCAAATGTATATACATTCAGTGTATCATATAACCCTTTAATTGGTACTTTTATTGTTGGGTTATCGCTTATTAATAGATCAAATCGAGGTTTAACCACTAGAAACTTTAATATACATCAGAATTCTTGATCGTATGTATTTAAAAAATTCAAAAAATACCAAATATAACAAAGAATTAAAAAAAATGAAGTGGATTCCATAGAATGCAAAAGAACTTAACAGAAGTTAAGGAAAATTCATGAGAATTCTAAGGAATTACACAAATTTTAATTCAAAAGAACTAAAAAAGACTCAAACGAAATAAAAAAGAATCAAGTGGATTCAGGGTGAACCCAAGAAAATTCAAAGTAAGTTTATAAAATTCCAGAGTTATCCTCTATCTACACTGTTAGAAATATCTGGTTGAATTGTCACCCACATGTGGTTGAAGTTTTATATAATTACCATTGTTGAAATTTCAACTACTTGTGGATGAAAAATTAGATACACGTGTAATTGAAATTTCAACCATGCAGTTGAAATTTCAACCACATGTAATTGAAATTTCAGTAACGAGAAAAAAATTTTATTTAGCAGAATTAGTGAATTTCAAGGCAATTATAATTTATTAAAAATCTGAAAGAAAACCCATAAAGATTCCTGAAAAATACTGTGCTTTGAAATTTACTAACTGTACCGAAATAATTCTGATAAGGAATCAGTGAGTTATTTCGTACGTTTGTGTCGTGTGATCCATGAGATAAAAAAGTGCATATAATATTTGGGAAAATAAGCAGCTTTAAAGAAAAAAAACTAAAGGTCCGTTGGAATTATATTACCATAATTAGTTGCGCGCCCAATCAGACCAACTTTTCAACACTCGTTTCTGTAAAAATAACCTGAAAAAGCATACAGCAGTTAGTACCACTAGTCTGAATGAAAATTTCCCATTATGATAACATTAATCCAACGTAGCTATTGTTTTCTTCTTTTCCTGAATATTATATGTCCTTTATTAATTTCCTGGATCTCACGACACAAACGTACGAAATAACTCCTCGTGGTACTTTGTCTCGTTGGGGTCGGGCCTGGCCGGAAGTATGAGGGCGCATTGTGTATGCACAAACGTCTTATTAAATTTTCAACTAAATTTGAATGAATTTTATTTCAACTCCGTGGATGAACGAGATTTCAAACACAAAAGTGGTTGAAAAGTGGTTGAATTTTCAACATATTTCTAACAGTGTACTTTTTAATCTCAACATTAAATATATCATATTTGAGGCCTTTATAATACATATAAAAAATTGTTCAATGAATAATTCATACTGAATATTACCTACGGTTGCCTAAAAAGTGCTATTTCACTGTTTTAAATCATTTTAAAAGACTAATAATAGCCGCAATGATATACAGGGTGTTTTTTTTAACTTGAGACAACGAAATATCTCAAAA
>CAKNWT010190430.1:0-33893 GCA_932066315.1 Andricus coriarius
TCTGCAAGTTGTTTCCGATAAAGCACTGTCACCATAGGCCTTCACAAGCATTCGATGTGATTCGGCAGCCGATTTCTTCAAATTGAAGCAAAAAAGTAGAGCTTCCCGCAAATGTTCCTTTTCTGGCACAAAACTAGACATGATTACTCAAGGAAAAATTTATGTTGTTGTATAAAAAAACTGAATATGTGCACTGATTTATGTAGCCAGGTGTCTAACTCACACAAAAAAAAAGCATGACGTTTCTATTGTAGCTAAATATGTTCACTACCGCCATCTCTGAGCAAACAGCGGATTTAGGATTATACACCTGGTATAGTAACCTGTGAAGTTTTATTAAATTTGATGATTTTTCTAGAGAGCCTTAAAAATTTATTAAATACCTTGGGAGTTTTTAAAATCCTTTAAAATCATTGAAATTCTTAGAAAATCTTATAAAACCCCTTCGAATCTTCTAAAATAACTCCAAGCCTTATAAGTCCTGTGAAATTGTACCATATCTTCCAAAATTCTAGAAAATTCTTTTTCCTAAAATATTTCAAACGCTTTGAAATCCCTTTAAATTAATGAAATTAATCCAATAAATTCCTTGAAATATTTTTAAATTCCCTAAAATATTAAAAATTAAAAGTTCTTACAAATGCCTTAGAAGTTTTAAAAATACCCAAAAATTGTAAAAATTCTTATAAATTACTGAAATCTCTTCAAAAATTTCTCGAAATCGTTTAAAATACTCTGGAATATTTCCAAAGAATTCAAGACAATTCAAAAAAAGGTATAGACCTGAATTGAATAGTAATTAACCCATGAGTTAATTTATTGCAAGAATAGTGACTAATATGATCTTTTCACATTAAAAAGTAACTAAAAAGTGATAAGAGAAAAAAATGATTAATAGTGACTGTGTAGCAACCCTGATTTTTGCTTACAGTTACTTCTGAAGAAAATTCCCTGAGTTTCGCTATTTTTTTTCTTCAAATTCCCTGACATTTAGAAGCTTTGATCATATCATAAAATTACTTAAAGTTCCATTATGGGATGCACATAGGGTACGAGCGGGAGTATATCTTAAAAATAGGGTACTTAGGGACCTCAACTAAATATAGGGCACAATAAGGGATATAGAGACCGCTCTGTGGGGAATGGAAAAGGTTTTCGAAAATGTTTAAAAAAATCAGCTGATCAATGAGTCAGAATATTCAACTAAAATTCCCTAATTTAAAAGTCGTGCATACCTCCATTGTATGATCATCTGCCAAGCTTGAATCCGGATCTTGGTTCAGTTCATGGTTTGTATCAACATCTTGCTCTAACGTGTTTCCATAAATTAGTAGCATTACCACAGTGCTGAATTCGGCATAGACAAAACGAGTATATTGCGACATATTTGTCTTCGGGAACTCTCGAGAAGTATTGCCAAACCTCACTTCAAGTCTTTTTTTAAGTTGCACTCATGCTATAAAACAAAACAAAAAAGCCTTAAATAATAAATAAGTTCAATAAATCACGGTGTTTCATTAAACCTGTATAATTGTATAATAAAAAAGGTTGAAATTGGAATAATTTCATGTTAACAAAATTCGAAACGATTTTGTTTTAATTTGAATAATAATTTAAACAAATTTTTGGACTTAATTTCAACATTCAACATTTTGTTGCTTCAAATGCAAATGTTCAAAGTTAGACAATATTTTAAATTCAAAAAATCCTTTATACCTTAAGAATTGTAAAATAGGACAGGTGAAAATTGAAATAATGTCATATGAACAAAGGTCAAAAATACTTGGTTTTAATCTAAAAAATACACAATTGTGTAAATTTGGATTTAGAATTTAAACGTTGAGCATTTTGTCGCTTCAAATTTAAATTTGCCAAAATTATACAATTTTAAATTAAATTCCCATATTGCTCAATATTTGTATAATAGGAAAGGTTAAAATTCGAATAATTTCATGTTACCAAAATAAAAAATTTCCTATGAAAATCCTTTATACCTCAAAATTTGTATAGAAAAGATTAAAATTGGAACAATTTCATTGCAAAGAAATAAAAAATTATTTGCACTTCATTTAAGTAAACCAAAACTTTATAATTTAA
Organism: Andricus coriarius; assembly: GCA_932066315.1. Classification (NCBI taxonomy): domain Eukaryota; kingdom Metazoa; phylum Arthropoda; class Insecta; order Hymenoptera; family Cynipidae; genus Andricus; species Andricus coriarius. The sequence goes on from CAKNWT010190430.1 coordinate 2,098, forward strand.
AAAAGAAAGCCTTTTTAATATCTAATCGACTATAAAATCACAACACTTAAAATAAGATTCTATATTTTTCACAATTTACATAAATTGTTAAAAATTGAGCAATTTTAATTGAAAATCTTAATAATTAATGCAATCAATCATTAGAATAAATTTGAATCTCTCAAGCTTGTCCATTTTGAGTTTTGTAGTTGTAGTAGTAAAAGTGTTTATTGATATTATGCCCTGAAAGTCCAATAATCTCTAAACGTAATCTTAGCCAATTCGTTCTATAATATTTGTAGAGCGAAGCAAAAAGATTGAATTTCGAAGTTATAGAGCTACAGTACAAATTCGCCAAATCAAGCACCGTTATACTTTTACACTTCAAATTCTACAACAGAATAAATATTAAAATAAGTGTAAGTGATATCCCCTGTTTTTCGTATTTTTGCTTAAAACTGAAATTGCGGACAAGATTGAAAACAAAGAATTTTGAGGTTAGAATGCAGATAAATCTTTTTTTTGTTGGAAATTATGTATTTCGAACAAAAATTCACAATCATAATTTATATTTATAAATCATATAAAAAAAAATTACTTTTAAGTGCAAGGCGGTCACTTTTGACAGTTTAAATCCGGTATCATGTTGCTAAATAAAAGCGTATTTCGATTAGGTACTTTACTCGGTTGGCTGTAATATGAAGAAAAGAAAAGCAAATTGTAAACGAGTAAACATCACTATATGGTTAAAGAGGATCTTGAAATGAAAATCACTGTTTATGATACTTACCTTATATGTTTCTATAAGAGCGGCCAAAATACTGAAAAGCTACCACCACAGAATCGCAGATCATTTTCTTTGCCAATTATAAAGTTTTAACCATTTATGTTTCGATAAAAGCGGCCGAAATACTGAAAAGTTACTACTGCGGAATCACAGATTGCCTCCCCTGTCAATTATAAAGTTTTAAAATACGTTCCAGAAAAAAAGACGCACGCCAGCCATTTTAAAGTTTGAGGTCGAAAATCAAATGCATTTTCATAGAAGAATAAATTGATCAATTATGATTTGATTCGCTATTCGCTACGTAATGAAAAGTCGAATTTGAGTAAGCAATCAGCGCACGAATTCCTCAAATAACAGTTTCTTTCGGACGAAGGAAGAACGAATCGAGTATCGAGTTCTTTGTACTTTGTACTCGATATTTAAAGTATCGCATCGATATCGCCCATCCCTAGGCTTTGAGTTTATGAACCAGTGATCATTCCGTACGTCCGAGAGCACCGATCACAAGGACAATTGCTTTAACCGATTGTTTTATTTCCAGAAAATTTGGCACTGCTCGTTTTGGACAAATGACTCTAATTCCCCCGAAGCGTTAAGCACAGCAAGGTCGTGAGCAACACCGTAATAGCGACAAAGATGGTAGTAAAGCACTCTTAGGGCCGCATTATGTCTGTGGGTATACGTTCTTCCTTATGCGGTAACGCATAAGGTGGAAATGAAACCATCCTAGCCTGCGAAAATAAAATCATCTGTACCTGAATTACATCCTGATTAACTAAGGAAAGCAAAAGTTTGTTCCTTCGACAGGGACTGATCTTCTACATTTCTGCGAAAGTTTCCGCGCATTTTCATGCCGAGTAGCTGTTGGCGGCAATATCTCAAACTCTGGTTTCTTTACATGGGCTTTTCGAAGCAAAGCATCTAGAAGCAATGCTGAAGGAATGCTCCTTTGACATTCATCTCGTGTTTCCTGGCATTTTTAGGAGAGGATCTCTTCCACTTGCATCGATTTAAGCTGTACCCAGAACAATTTGGTTATAAAGGCATTGGAGATTTGTAAGTTCGCGCCCGCCTTGACGACGTAGGATTTATAACCGCGGAACGGACGAATTAATATGCAAACTCTTCTGCATATGCATAATCTTACGCGTGGCGATATGGGGGACCGTAAACTCGCTCTTTTTCCATTAAACTACCCTAAACGAGTAGATTAGAACCGGGACGGCAAGCCTGTTGGTCGCACATACTTTCTTCAACGGCGACAAATTTTAAGAGCATATCTGTCGAAGAAGACGCTTATATCTGCTTTGGAGAGACTTTTTTACTGACGTTACGTCCTGAATGCGGCTTTGAGGCACGCGCAGATGTGTATAGCTCATGGTCCCTGGGAACGCCAGTAATCCGTCCTCGGTTCAGATTAATGTTGGCACACTTTTCCAATCCAAATTTCGATTAAAGCTCTTCTATGCACCCTTCGACAATCTGTTTCTAGGGGTCGCATGACTCTGTAGGTGGTGGGTCTAATCAGACTAGAAACCTGGAGATGGTAAACCAGAGGGACTGCATCTCGAGGTGTGATTGCTCTTGGGAACTGACGGACTCTAGTCTGCGGGACCAAAACTAAGGAGCTATCTTTGCAGGGGGTAATAGCAAAGCCCCGTGGAATGTCGAATGTGCGAGTTCTCATGCTTCCAAGCCATGATGGGATCGCCGTGTCAAGGGCTGAATGGCACCAGGGTTAAAATATCGTTGAACAACGCGGCATGTCCCCCTCAGTCGAGGCGGACACTTCGGGGTCGCAAAGGAGGTGTCTTAACGGAGATTTTGAGACACAAGGTCGAATTCCATAGTATATAGACCCAACGCCTGCAAGCGCGGCTCTGCACATAATGAGGTGTCAGATCCGGAGCTCTTCTCTAACCCACCGCCAAGGATGGAGGATTTCTCAGGGTCCGTCTACCTTGGCAGTGCGCAGACATAAAGAGCTTGCACAGAGCGGCTCTCGAAAACCAACCAAGGCTCCTCAAACGGGACCTTAGATATCGCAGCGTCATCTGGGGTGACTCCTCCTGTTCAGCCTATGATCAGGAGGAGGATAGACTCCAGGAGACGTCCCGAATTAGTCTATTAATGGCTGAGATATGAATCTTAATGATGCAGATAAATTTGCACCACAACAGAAGCGAATCGGGGGTTCTAAGCAGGTGTATGTCTGTGGTGCAGACCGGAATTTCCCTAATCCAAGAAACCTTGCAATACAAAGAAAGGAATTGTGACTTGGCAGGGTGTGGCTGAATTTATAAGTGGCCGCGCGATAAAAATAGCAGGGACATGAATAGCCGTCAAGGGTATGTATGCGATGTTGGTGCCTAAGCTCTGCTCCAGGTATCTCACCGTTATTGAGTTGAGACTCAGGGGACGAAGCGGAGAAAGGCTAGAGGTGTTGATCGCCTTGGCTTATTTCCCAGGCGAGGCTGAGGAACCCCGACCTCCCAGAGCGATAGAGGCTCTAATTCGGGACTGCCAGGAGAACACGATTTCTCTACTATTGGTCTGTGTTGTAAACTCCCACCATACGGTATGGGGGATCACAAAAAACAATGACAGAGGGAGAGATTTAATTGAATACCTAGCGGTCACTAAGCGGGAGATTTCGAATGGGGGTGATACTCCCGCATTTCAGATTATAACAAGAGTGACGTGCTCAATTTTACTCTATGCTTGCATGCGCTAAGGAGCAAAGTAGTGGACTGGAGAATCTCCGATGAGGAATGTCTACGGCGTAAAACTAGATAAAGTAGGAATTCGACAAATGCTAAACAAAACTGAAGCTATTGAAAATGCCCCAAGCACAGTAAGCATTAAACAATTGCAATCATTTCTGGGCCTAGTAGTGCATTTTAAAGAGTTTATAGAAAAAAGAACGACGAAGCTTAAACCATTATATGATTTACTAAAAACAAATGATAAATGGATCTAGAGCGTATTGGTTCCTTAAAGTACTAGTGTACTACAATCCCGACTTTGAATAGATATTGGTATGCCACGCATCACGGTGAGAAAATAAAACAGAAACACATCACGCTCAGATTCACATTGTTCAACATTTATTTCAACTTTTGTTTTCAATTATTACTTAAAAATTCAACGTTTTTCAATTTAATGTAGATTTAGAATTATAAAGTCTACTGACAAAAAATGGATAGTAGTATGGGCAAAATTTGATATTTTTAGATTTTGAGAAAGCTGAAGATGCGGAGGAAAGTTACACCTCAGATAGATGGTCATCGGATTTTGAGGAATCAAGTTCTTCTACGGCAGATGAGGATTCCAGTGGTCATTCTACAGATTCTGAAGATGATTTATTCGAAGGTATCATTAAAGTCTATGAAGATGAACAAGAGAAAGTTAGGCAACTATGTATTTAACTGCAAAGAAAGGAATGAAGCAAGAGATAGTTGATAGATTGTTAAAAATTTTACGAAAAGCTCTCCCTCAGTTACCGAAATCTGTAAAAACATTCCTAGGGACATATTCATCTACCTTTGAGGTGAAAGAAATTATGGACTGCGATAAAACGGTTGGAAAGTATGTCTACTTTGGGATCGAAAAGGGTACAACGAAACAACGAAAAGCAACCGTATTTGTACAATTTATCGTAGATGGAATCGCCTTGTCTAAGTCTGGCGAGAAGGGTTTCCGGGTTATTTCAGGGAAGATTGACCACAAACCTGATATTTACCAGCCATTCGAAGTTGCAATTTACTGTGGAAATTCGAAACCTGCTAGTTGAAACGATTTTTTGGAAGACTTTATTTCTGAAATTAATCTTTTACAGGCAAATTGTATGACAATTACGGATCAAAGGATCAAAGTTTAAATCAATTGTTTTATCTGCGATACGCCAGCGAGAGCTTTTATAAAAGTTAAAAACTGCCACACGGGCTTTATATGCATGTGAAAGGTGTGAAATTAGAGGAGTAAAAAAGAAGGTGTAGTGGCACAGTATCCTCTTGTAAATTGTCCAGAAGGAACAGATGAGTCCTTTAGGAGCCGCTTTCAACGCCGTCATCACAACTATATATCTCCAGTTTTCCGAATTAGGCTACTCGTCAATATGGTTTTAATGTTGGTGTTAGAATTCCTGTATCTATTTTGCGAAAGCATAATGCGGCGGCTATTACTGAATTGGTTTGTGCTTTCTTGACGCGCAAACGAAGGTCAATGTCTGAAAATGGAGGTTTCAAGAAGACTTCTGTTAATTCAAAAATGCATTCTTTGTGAATTCCAAAGAAAAATACGGTCTTTAATATCTTTCAAAAAAAATGGAAAGCAGCTGAATTGAGATTATTCCTCTTATATTGTGTTCCAGTAGTGCTGTCAAACATTCTTGCTGTAAATCGTTATAAATATTTTTTACTTTCACAAGTATCATCCAGAATATTATGCAGTGATAACTTAATCAAAAAGTTCGAGAACATGTAAAAATTTATTTGCAGAGATTCTTTATGTCTCTACGTGATTTGTTTTTAAAAATGCAAGCTTTGCATGGGCACGCAGCTTTCCATACAGATGACGATATAATAGCTATGGGATAAAACTTCAGTGGGATTTCTGCCTTTTGCTTTGAAAACTTCCTTTGAAAACTGACAAGTCTCATCCGAACTCCAAAACGTCCTCTATCTCAAATTTTTCGTAGGATACATGAGATGAGTCTGACAGATCCTCCGAAGCCAAAACTACCGTATTAAATAATTAATTAATTTTTATTTTAATATTCGTGAATAAAAAGCATCATTTGTTATGTGTATGCTCAATGTGGGTACGTAAAAATCCATTTTTTCTACTAGCATAACCTAACTTTCTTTAATGCACGTGGCTATTGTGGTTATTGTTATTTGTTTGGTTTTTTGTGGTATAGTTTTGTTTCTTTGGTTTCTTATCGCTTTTGAAATAGTTTTTAATTTCTAATCCGGCTTCAAGTAGCTGATTTGCATTCATTTTATTTGAATGAAACATTCACCCACATTTTTTTATGTAAAGTTCAAAAAGCTCAGATGGGTGACATTCTACTTTAAGCATATCTGAATTTATTATACTTTATAATTTATAAAGTTAGGGATTATATAACATACTTTCTAATGGATGTTAATTTTTTTCATAGCGGAAATTTTATTGCAATATGTCGGATATAGTTTTGACCACGAAACCGTATCAGTTATGTTAGTGAACTTTATTCGCTCGGGTAGAAATCAAGTCACAAGATCTGTAGACATCACACTGTTAAAATAAATCAGATACGACGAAATTTAGAAAAATGCTTGTTACAAAATATATGCCCGAACCATACACAGATGAAGAAACTACCATTCTATATGATCTGATAGAAAAAAAGCATCTGCGCCTAAAGATTAGCCTGAATATACTATAAGAATCGTAGGTCATTTAGGGTAGTTTAAATGTATTAATCGCACATTCTTTTATTTAAAAATTGAAGCATTTAAGAAAATCTATGAAAATCAAAATATTCATGATCCATTATACCTCTGATCCCGAAGTGGAAGCTGTTGAAAAAAGTCCTATAATGGAGGAACAAATAAAAAAATGGGCCCTTTTAATGCTTGCCTTGAAGGGATACTTAATGTCCCAATATTATATGAAGGAAGTATCACTGCTTCCATAAGCGTAAAACCTGATCCATTATGTATTCAAGGTCATTTTTTCACCTCCAATAATGCTACTTTATAAAATCCTGATATCCTGGTATCCCATTGTCTTTAGATTCCAATTTCCTAACGTAAAATTCGTTTGAAAATAAAGTTCAAATTAATTTTCTTAATTTGAGATTGGGTAAAGAATTTTCGGAAAATCTATGATATGTAAATCTAATTTACATTTCCTTTGTGAATTAGTCTAAAAACGCAAACAAAATGACTGAAGCGAATGATCCTCACGCTTGGATTGATCTACTAGATAATGATGGGTTATATGAAGAATTAACCAATCGCGGGTTTCCGGTCATAGGTGGTGTTCGCGCAAAACGTAATAGGTTGCTTAAATTTTTTCAAAATGAATATTTGCAAAATAATCATGTTGGAAGAACGAGTTGAGCAATTAATTCCGAATTCGCTAGAAGAAGAACTAATTTGTTTTCACGATGAAGAAAACCCTAATAATAGTAGACACAGTAGTGATCTTGAAACTTTCAATCAGAACAATGGCGGCATTAAAACCAATAGATTATTTACACCAAATGATAACTTGATCGTTATTAACCAGAATAATTTCGGATCTGAAGTTATATTGACCCGAAATACTAACCCTTCACACACAAGTGTTGGAAATGGTCATTTACTTGGGAACCCAAATAACCCTACTGTTGATTTAGAAGAAAATTTTCCCACAGATAATTTGAATCGTTTTCGCTTAAGTGAGGAAAATTTGTATGTTCCTCAAAAGTTAAGGACATACGAAATGTCCAAAAGACATCAAAGAGATTATTTTTATCAAAAAATCTAGGGAACGTCTCTTTTTACGAAGACATGAAAATTATACCCAGAAATCTAGAGAAAATGATTTTCTTGTAAAAATCAAAGAAATAAATTCTTTCGAAGATCGATCGGAAATTAGTTTTCAAATAGAGACCTAAGAGATGATGTATCTCGAAAATATAGAGAAAATTAATTTTCTTGAAAATACGAAAGACACAATTATTTTTCAAAAACCAGACAACCCCTACAAGATTTAAATTTAGGTCCTGTACATATTGATCCTAGATTAAGAAATCAGATACCAATATCAAATCCCTTCACCCCTTATCGTTATAGTCCTCATGAATATCGTTATAATAAACGAGATCCAAAATTACAGAGGCTCATGCTTTTAACATGATAAGAAAACAGTGGTTAAGATTTTCTGGCTCTACATCTGAAGATCCCGAAACATTTTTGATAAAAATTGAAGATGGTCGTGCCATTATCTCTGTTGATGATGTTGTTATAATCTAAGTACTTCTTTTCTTCCTTTCCGAAATTTTTCAAAAAGAAATCTATGGTATGCGTAAATTTTGGAGAACTTATGACGATTTTGCCCGAGACTTTAGATCCCGATTTCCTGATGTGGATTTCCAATTTGAAATCAATCAAAAAGTTTACCAAAGGACCCAAAGTGAACTTGAACGTGTCACCGATTATTTTACTTGTATGGTATCGTTGTTTGACAGGTTCGTACCTAGATATTATGTTTCTGAGCAAATTAGCTAAATTTAAACGAACCTTTTGCCAAAATATCAATTGGTTATTCCCATAGAGAGTATTTAAAGTTTACCCCAACTTGAGAAGATTGCAGTATATGTTGAAAAAACTCATTCAACTGGTGAAGACATTCTGGATCCTTTTGATTTACTGGAAAGTTTAATTTCTTTGCAAGAGATTAAAACTGATCTTCAAAATTCTTTGACTATCTTAAGGAATTCTAAACCAAAGAATAATCCTAAAATTATTGATACCAACAATTTACAACCTAGTAATTCTTCAACAAACCCTTTTCTATCTAACTGTTCAGAACCCAAACAGAAAACTCAGAGTCAAGAATATAGGGAAATATCATTTTAGAATTGTGATAAAGTAGGTCATCAACATCAAGAATGTTTAATATTGCCAAAAATGGTTTTTTTCTTTAAATCCGGTAGGAAAGATGTCACTCTTCCTACTTGTCCTAATTCTTCGGGAAATTAATAGAAGATACGTTAGATTGGGCAAATACATCTCTTATTAATATCGATAAGCCGTCTAATTATCCAGGAACCGCAATAAAAACTTCGATTGAAACTAAAAATAAATTAAAAAATCCACCTTTTTTAATCGTTGTAGAGAAGTTGGAGTGGAACTTTATAATTACATATTATGTAAGGTATTCAAAACATTTCCAAAGTTATGTTATCTCAACACTTGAAGTGTTCTGTAACTATTAAATTTCAAAAGTTTATTTAATACACTTTGATTGACAAATATTCTTTAAATTTTATTTGCAAACATTCACAATATTTTAAGAAAGTAAGTCACAATGATATAATCATGGTCCAGTCTTGAAATTCTGTACATTCGGTCACGTCAAAAGAAATATATTATAAGAAAATTATATTGATATGAATAATAATTTAATAATATATTGTAATATAATGATAATTAATATTATTATAATATCTATATTATTTTATACGAATACTTTAATGCTAAGAACTTATTTTACCCGTATTTTTCCCTATTTCGTGAAAATCCCGTTTTGGAGCCTGACCCATCAAGAAAATTGGAGTTAAGAAACTTTAGATGCCTTTTCAAGCTTTGGCCTTTTGAATATTCCGCCATTTTCATTCCGTTCTAACGTTGATGTTCTTCACCTGGCATAAAATGTGTGTTTGGTAGCCAGCTTATTCAACTCTCAATATTGAAAAATCGCTATGTTGATTTACCATCTTTTGGACCGAATTAATTTGGATTTTTCCAAATACAGTGAAACTCTGAGACTGTTCCGGTTTTGGGACTGACGGTGGGCGGGAACTAACTCGACAGAGTTCCACCAGGTGACGTCTGAGCGAGCACCGCAACCCCCCTTGCAGCTCATCTCAAGCATCACCGCGGCGCGGCGTCAATTCTCGGAAGAACTACATCAGGGGGCACAATCTCAGAGTATCACTGTAATTCAGAAGATTACAAATATGGAATTAGAGAACATCAACTTTGAAGAACATGGCCCTGAATTTGAATTCAGATACCATGGAATGTCACGAAGTGCGACCAATCAGAAGAAACAAAAAACCCAGCCGGTAATTCACAGAACAACGTTGTCAGTCTCTGACATCGATTTGGTAAGATTTCATTTCATAAATCTGATCGAGAAGTTTTCCTTACATTACACAGTGGTCAAAAACCGGAAAAAGGTGGTCCTTTAAGGTCACATTCAATAACAATCATATTTCTGTTTTAACTCCGTGATTTAGGCTGAAAGTGAGCGTTTCGCGATTAATATTCAACGCATTTGAAACAAGTGAAAAAGTACTATGTAAAAAAACGCGTGACTTGTGAAATAATAAAAAAGTTTCTGTTTTCCAACATGGAATCATCTCTGAAAAGTAAGTACTTCAATATTATTTAATTGGTGAATCATGATTTTATTGGTCGTAATTTACAATAAAAAATATTCCAGTCAGTTCTACCGAGGTATTTAGTTTAAGATAATGATTAGGCTTTTTCGTATTATGTTTCAAAAAACCAGCTGCGGATAGCTGCGGTTTTGAGTTCAATATCAATTTTTAGTTCACGCGTCTGTCCTACTGTGCGACGCTTGGCACAGTGGGACCATATCGTGAAAAGCTGTTATAAAGTCTAAAATGTTCATAAAATGGGCCAAATTCTGTTACTCACGGGTTTCTGTGGTCGCTGATTATGAATCCGATGTTAAAAATTCCAAGAACAAAATGGCGGACGACTATGTTAAATAAATTTTCGATTTTTTTTTTAAATTGGTTTGAGGGGATTTTCAAGGCGGCTGATTAGTAATCCGGCATCAAGAACTTACAAAACAAAATGGCGGATCCGATATGGCGGGCGAGTAGACTAAATAAACTGTTGATTCTTTTCAAAATTGGTATAAGGAGGTTTTTGAGCTCGTCGATTGCGAATCCGATGTATTGGATCTTCCATTTGGTTTATTAAGTTTTTGACGTCAAATTCGTAAACAGCGACCTTGAAAACAGCCTTATACCAATATAAAGTAAAATCAAAAATGTATTTAGCATGTTCGTCTGCCATATTGGATCCGCCATTTGGTTTTCAGAATTTTCAACATCGCATTCGTAATCAGCGACCCCAAAAACCCGCAAGTAGCAGAATTTGGCCTATTTTAGGATTGTTGTGTACTTTTGGCCAACTTTTCGCGATTTCGTCCCACTGTATGTTATTCATTAATTGTGTGTTATGCTAGAAAAATAAAACTAAGTTATTTAAATGAGTTTAAATTTAGAATTATATAGATCGAATTCCCTTCTTGTGTCCCTTTCCTTTTCCATTGAATTATTGGCAACATAATGTAAAACATTTAGCCAAGTCCGAAATACTGGACGAAAAGGTCACTAATTTAGGATTATTTCTTAAAGAATAAAAAGCCCCCCTTTATTTGGAAATTTTGGAACCAGTTTTATTATCTATGATTACTTCAGATTCTTCCCAATTTTTATGACTTTTGTAAATCTTTCAGGTTATCTTATTTCCCTGATTTTGAAGTTGCTTGGAATTATGTAAAATTAATTTGAGAACCTCTTGTCCCATTAACTTTGAATTTATAAGGCATGTAAAAAATTCAGTTGTTATTTTTTAAAGTTGTAATTATTTATCAGTAATTAGTATTTACATAATAATTTTTTCAGAAATCGAACCACTCCCCTCTTCTATTATTGAGCTTAGGGGCTCCTCTTTGCCATCGAAATACCGGAGCAGTTTGTATTCCCTTTTGCTTCCCATTTATTTATTTTGCTTATCCATTTTTATTTTTTTGTTAAGTAAAGAAAGGTCTGGAACTCAACCAATTTAATTAATAAGTATTTTAACTTTCGATTATCTTCGAAGGTGACAATGATTTAAAATATCGGTTATAATATCGGTCAAACATACAATCCAGCATACGATCAAGTGTACCAGCATTATTTAAGAGGAGGACACAACCAATTTAATTTTTGAAAAAACTTAAAACTAAAATATAATATCGCTTGTAATCCGAGGTTAAATCAAAATTTTACAATCTATTGGAATTATACTGAAATTCATCATATTATGATTTATTATCGGTTATCAATTATAATCTTCTAAAATTTCATTCCGACTTTGCAAGAAAATGGAACTTTTGTAATGAGAAAAATGTACTATTCATGTAATGAAATAAATATATTGTTTTGATAAATTAAGGAGCATATTCACTGGTAGTTTTTTAAATTCTTGTTTACAGTTCCTTTTTTGAAAATCTTAAGATTCTGGGGAATTTCCCATATTTATTTATTTCGTTTTTGTAGTGGTCCCCATCTCAGTTTTCAAGTTTTTAAATTCGATTATAAAATAGGGAACCATCTTTAAAAAAATCATTTTAGTTGATTTATATCTCTAGACACCAAACTTTTAATAAAGAAATAAAATGGGCGGATTAAAAACTTATAAAAACCAAATTCGAATTATTCAGAAATAACTTGTTACGGGGTTTTCTGTGTATTGAATATTATTGGTCGAACTAAAAAAAATTAAATTTTATAAAAGATTAGTCTAAATAATTTGTCATACTGTTACGTCCTAAAAAGAATAACTGACCTTGTTATAAAAATGAATATTGATTTAAAAGTTTCCTCGTTTTCGAACGAAATGCAGGACTTAGAAGCAGGAATGAGGATAACTTCCGAAGATCGAGACAACAACATAAACATAATACAAATAATTTAGAATGCAATTGAATACAGATTAAATTAAGTTTATCAAAATAAGGAAATTACAAATTATAAAATAAGATTATCAGGGCAAAACCATGTAAATGACAAGAAAAATTATTTTTAGAGAATAAAAGAACGTTACCAAAATTCTAATTATTTCAAATAAAAATGAATGAAAGAGGATATTGGAGAGTTGGTATAGAACTATATAGATCTATAAAAAAGTTGCAAAATGTGTATACATTTTGAGTAAAGCATCGTCAAAAATCTTCCTTTCTCATATCCATTTAAGTGCCATGAAAAAATTGTTTTTTCAATTGTAATTTATTGAAAAAGTCCCTAGGGCTAAGTAGGCCTCTAAGGAACAAATTATACATAGTAATATTCTTAAAACTAAGATCGTGGTACAGTAACAGGATATGTATATTTAACAGTAAATTAATACTATCAATTAATATTAAACATAGACTGTTAGAATCAACAAATTAAAGGTTGAAGTACATAGTAGTATTGTAGTTATACGATATGTGTTGAACATGATCAAAAACGACATTAGTACGAAGAGGTCAACATAATACTAAATACTGTTACCAATGTGTAATTTCGAGTAAATTATTTGAAGCATTAAATAAGACTTAAAAAATTCGCTTTCAAAATGATAGTGAGAGGGCGCTTCTCTGATAGTTAGTGGTATTCTATTCCATAAACGTGCCCCTCTAACCATAAACGATCTTTGTAGTTTGCATGTTCTATGCCTTGGTATTTGTAAAGCTAAGTTCCTCTCACGAAGTCTGGCATGATTAGGATGATTTTTATCAACAAAAGTAAAATATTCGCCTAAATACTGAGGAGCTTCATTTCTAGTTATTGAAAAGAATAAATTGCCCAATAGAGAACTGTCTTCTTTTAGCCACGGGCCAGAATCCTGCTATCTCCCGATACAGAGTAATGTGTTCACTTTTTGGTAAATTGTATATAAAACGGATACATGGATTTAGTGCCCGTTCTAGCTTCCCATTCAGTTCATCCATTATATCATCGTAAGCAATACATCCGTGATCAAAGAATGGGAAAATCAGACTCTTGACTAGGAGAATCCTAGTTGAGGTAAGTAAGGGGTCGTGCACATAATACGTCACACGTTTTTCTTTTGTTTATATCGTTGTATCTCTTTTGGCTTCAAGGCAATTTTATTCTCGTCTTTATTTAAACAAAGGAAAAACGTGTGACGTATTATGTGCACGGTCCCTAAGGAGTCTTTAGTTTTATTTAATTGCAGTAAAATTCTGTAAGTGTTCCGAGAAATAGCCATTACATGCTCTTTCCAAGACAGAGTACGGTTCAGCAAGTATCCTAAAACCTTGACCGAGTCTTGAAAAACAATAGTAACATTACCAGCCCTCAAAGGAGGGAGGGCAGCGAGTGCATTCACAGAGGGAGAAGCCGAAGGCCCAATAATGATAGCGTTGGTTTTATCTGGATTTAAAGCAAGGCCTTTATTCTCAGCCCTAAGCACGACCCGATCTATGTCCTCTTGGATCTGACTGAGAAGACTATTCAATTCTGCAGCAGGTGCGGAAAGGTACAATTTGAAGTCATCAGCGTATTTAAGATACTTACAAAATTTTAGATCACTTCCAAGATCCGAGATATACAAGTTAAAAAGCGTGGGTGCAAGTGTGGACCCCTGCGGAACCCCACTATTAACTTCCACCCATTCAGACATATCAGCATTACTAGTCTTTACACTTTGTGAACGATTAACTTTGTATTTTAAATTTTGATATACATGCTTTTGAACATAACTTCCACCTGAGTTGATATGTGTATGTTGACTTATGTTTTCGAGGTACTTTTTAGGAGAGCTTCCGCCCGATTTAAAATGTAGATAATGGATGATTTCCGATGTACTTCTAAACTGAGCTTCCGCTCGATTTCTTTTAACTGGATAGACTGATGATCTTTTTCTGATTCTGAGTTTATGTAGGTTGGATTCCATTGAGATCACATCCAAAATCGTAACCAAAAGCTACTGTTGACCTGGTGCCTGGGTCTGAAGAAGTAGAATCATTGTGTCATATCACGTGAGAATACCTTTTTTTATCATGATTCTCATTTTAATCATCTTGATCAGTTCTTGCAAAAGATTCCGTTCTACTATCCGCAAACCATAAATCTATCGTACCAATCCAATTGACTAATGAAATCTTATAAATGTGTGTACGTCATTAAGAGAAGAAAGGCATTTTTAAAGAAGCGATTAAGTAAAATTGTATGTGAAAAAGGAACGCATTTCAACTCAGCTGTGATTCGAGCCCAGGACCTTTCTTTGGCCGGAACATGCAAGCAATCATCCGTCAAGCGAAAGCTCCTGGGCTCATCGATCGCAGCGGGATTGAAAAGCGTTCATTTTTTCACAGAAAATTTTATTTAGTGACAATACCTACACTTTTCGAGAAAATATCCAAATAATGAAGTATGAACATGTGCTCAAGAGGATATCAATTTTTTTTATCTTCTACGAGCAAAATTACAGCTTCAACAAAAATCAGTACATGAAGCAGGCGACAAGCTCTCTCACTCATGGGTTTCGTAGGAATGGGTACGACCAAATTTTCCCGACTTCTTAGAAAATTTTAAATCCTAAATTTTCATGTTATGCAGGGCAACGTCTTGATGAGTTTTTTCTTCAGGGATCTCACCGCCATTTTTCTTTGCATTAGAAACTTGACATACAGCTGTATGCAAGAGGTGGGGTCTGTAAACCTCATACTTTTTGCTCTAAGCGTGATAAGAGGATCATTTTGAGCCAAAAGGCCTAAAGTTTGATGTATTTACATGGTAAAACTAAATCATTTCCCTTAGGGCTCTCACTATTTTTCCTCGCCTTAGATGTGAACCATATCTCCATGCAAAAAATGAAGTCGGTAGAGCAAATAGACCAAAGGTTTCCGTGCCTACGAAATCTTAAGAAAATTATTACACAAATGTGTATAAACAATATAACATCTCTGGTAATAAAAATATGTTATTTAACAAGTACGAAATTAAGTGCTGAAATATCAGCTTTACGACGGGAGCAAATGCAATAAAAAGTCTTTATTTGTTTAACTTACTCGTTGCTTCGACAATCTGACGTACACGTCTAAGCAAATTAGGTCGTAACTCCAAAACTAATAAAGATATTTTATTATTCTTGATTTCATTTTTCAACTGATATATCAAACTTAACTTTTTTGAATTGAGAAGTTGAAGAATATAATAATAAAGACACATGCATTCTATACATTAATAAATACACAATAAATGGTACATCATAAATTTTAAACGATCGGTAACTGAAAAAAAAGAAAAGAAAAAGTGTTGATCATGAAAGTCATTATGTTCCTTATTTTTATCATTTGTATCACTATTTAGCACTATTATGGAATATTGTTAACGAAAATCATTCAAACAGAATTTGCCCTATTTCACGAACATTTTATATTTTTGGCCAGTTTTTCGCGATTTCGTCGTAGCTGTCAATTTTCTTATATGTATTAGAATAGGTTTGTATTGATTCAAACAAAAAAAACTCAGCGGTCACTGGTGGTCAAGATTACTTCTGAATTTTTTGTTAAAACGATTGCTCACTGACTATGTGAAAAAATTCGATCATAAGTTTATAAAAATTTTAAGAAAAAATATCAACTATTTTGAGTTTCAAATTTACATATTTGATTGTACTTATTATCAAGAAGAGATTGCATACTCAAACGTGTAAATTAGTTTACTTCTACAGAAACCAAGCGATTTTAACAACAAACAATATATTTCGATTTAAAGAGCGGAGAATGTTGCGTCCGTGAGGCAATCCGTTGCGTCCGTGAGACAATCCTAACATTCAAAACTAATTTAAAAACTAATTTTTTTTACTTTCAACCACATTTTAGGTATTTTGAACCACTGTGCGAACCCTTGACTACCATGTGATTCAATATCTACTCCTGAACATAATTCAAGCTCGCCTTCCAAGACCCCATTTTCTATATTTCTAATGTCGCATCCCTTTTTCTTTGTTTAGGTAAACATAAAATATCTTGCTTCCTTACGTCCATAGTTTTTTGTAATTCTCTTATCTTAATATCATTCACCACATTAGCATTCCGAACGCGCAGTCTCCATTCATCGCCTATAACTTTATCTTTACATTTACCGGTTGCATGCCTTTCGTCAATCAAAGTTTTAGTCCATTCCGAGGCTTTTTTATTGTTTGTATTATTCATTGTTTAAAGTGTATGCCCAGTTAGTCGTCGTAGAGTGAAGAGTCTAATTATAACGTCAGTCCCGCCAAACTTCGGTTAATTGAGGGGGAGTGTGGAGACAGACTTGGAACCGAGAGAGTCGTAGTTGGTCGGTATTTTATAACTCGAACTCCAAAGATACGAGAATCTCGGGAATCAGGAACTCCAAAGATATGATCGTGAAAGGGGCTCCTACTCCTGTGACGTTTAGATTTCGAGGGTAATGAGTGTGAATTCACGCAGGCCTACTACGCGCATGCGCGCGTATGCAATTCGCAGTGAACAAACATCGAATTAAAAGCAGCGCGCATTCGCGCTTGCCTCACTCTCGAATAGGGTGGGTGTACAGGGGACTCCTTTAGAGTATGGACGCTCGTATCTTTGGAGTTCGAGTGTACTGAGAAGGTCACCAGCCTTTAGCAGTGTAGTATTAGATGAGAGTTCATGTGATCTCATACCTTTCCTTGAAATATAAATGTAATAGGTCATTTTTTCGTAAGAATTATTTTTTAAAGAAAAAACAAACGTATTCTCAAACAAATAGTCAAATTCTCCACCAAAATAGTTCAATTTTCGAATTTTCAACCAAATGCATGAACAAAGTGTTTTACCGTAATTTAATTTATGATATAAAAGAGTTCGACTCCCCCCCCCCCCTCCCCCGACGAGCAAAATAGTTCAATTTTCAATTATATGAAAATTGCAACATCACCCAAAGTTTAAAATCTAATATTCCGTTTCTCCTGAAACTTACGAGTAACTAGGTACTCATCTTGGAAAAGAAATCTAAAATATTTCACTTCGATCCCGACTTTGACTTCAAAGATTATTCTCAATTTGTAAGTGGCACTTTGACTTTCGGATTTAATCATTTTCTGATTGAAAATGAATTCAGTTGTGCGTGTACGGAAACATAATTGAAAAATAATCGCGCAAAAACAAACCGGGTTACTGGGAAATTCGTATTTTATTTTTAAGAATTTATAGTGTATTTCTTTTGAGATTAAAAGAAAACAGGTCCTAATTGTTTGAGGGTGCTCGAGTGAGTAGCTTTAAAGGCGTTCATTTGATAATTCGATACAGTCAAGTGTCATCTTACATTTTTGTCTCTAAGAGAACGACCGTTGTTTTAACGTTTGAAATCTTTTAAAATACGCTGAATCCTAAAATTAAAAAAAAATCTTAAATCATCTCCTTTAAATTCTTTTCGAATCTATTTTCAGCACTTTGACTACATTTGTCTAATTTGAATGGACTCTACCATAAGTTTAAAGAATTTTTCAGCCAATTAGAACGGTTTTGAAGAAGTTGACTTTCAGGAAATTTACGATTGAAAAATACTTAGGTATAATGAAAGTAATTTTAATCGATTCCAATTGTAAATATTATATCCTTGCCCATAGATTATTGATATACAAAGATCTCCGAAAAATAATGTTCTCTACATGAATCCTCTTAACAAGTATTTGCAATAACTGTAACCTCGGCGTAGATAACATTGGACCAATCACAATGTGTTTGTTAGAATCTTAGTTTAAACTGTGAGCATATTGTGATATACTTTTTTGTATGACGCAATTGTTTTTATGACATGCATGCTTCGAAATAAAACAGAAAGTCTAAATTAATATATGTTGGTAATCTAGTTAACGTTATCTCTATTAAGGCTTCAATTTACGTGGAATAAGTTAACGAATTTTTCCGTAAATCAGTATCATCTATAATATAAAATGACGATCGCCACCGGAACTCTAATCTTCACTTTAGTCCTTTTCCTCAATTCTATTGGTAAATACATAATAATATAATATCATGTGTATAATTATAAGTGAATTTGTAATGAAAGCTCGATTGCAGCGTAACTGAAAATGTTCACGTTAAAATACAGGCAGGAAATCACGTGAAAAATAAAAGGTTGCTTACTTAAAACCAGTCTTAGATATTTAAATTTAAATTTCATCAAATAAAACACTTCACATACATTTCTACGTAAATTTCAACGTGAATATTTATGTCTGTAAGCATATATTTATTTCGTCTATATTTTCGACTGGGAGTATATATTTATTACCTATTCTAAATTGTTCGAATTGAAAGCCCCTTTTCTGCAAGTTACCCTTTTCTTAGAAAAAAATGTCTCCGATTGGCCAATACGTTTATAAAATTTCTTCTAGAGTTATCGTCTCCACAGACTACATATTATATGCAGATAAAAAAGGTTTTAAATCTAAGAGTGGTTTGATTTTTGTTTCAGCATAAATTAAAGACTAAGATACAGGTTATGTGATCAATTTTGCTACGCTGATAGATGCTTCTGTTTGCTACATTGTCATGATAATAATATTTTATAATATAAAATAATAGTAGTATAATAGTATAAATAATACATAAATTTTATATTTTATTGACTTTTACGTGAAGACACTCGGACCTGTTGAGGTAAAAAATTAGGGGTGGTCTGAGGAATTTTTGAATATTGCTGTGGGTTTCGAAATATAACTTATGCTTTTCTGAAGCTGATTTGGGTGACTAGTTCAAATTTCCCAATCTTTTGTGACGTCGACGTGAAGGCTCTTTGAGTCTGTTCAGGTAAAGAATTAGGGGTGGTCTTAAGGGTAGTTTCATATTATTATGGGAAGGGGAATATAATTTGGGGTCTTCTGAATTGTGATTTGGGTGATTATTTCAAATTTTTTGAGACGTTTACGTGAAGGCTCTTCGAATCTGTTCAGGTAAAAAATTAGGGGTGGCCTCAAGGTTTGGTAATTATTATTATGGGGTTGGGGATATAACTTGGGGGTTTATGAAGGTGATTTGGGTGATTATTTCAAATTTTCGATTATTTTGAGACGTTTACGTAAAGGCTCTTGAATCTGTTCAGGTAAAAAATCAGGTGTGGCCTTAGGGATTGTTGAATATTATTATGAAGTTGGAAATTATAACTTTAGGTTTTCTGATCACGAAAATGATCAATTTCGCCCATGCTTATAACGAGACACGTGCTTCGCGTCCAACGAAAAAAAAGACTAACGTTATAGTAGGCGTGTGGCGGTCAAAACGGCGCGGCCAAGTATAAATATAGATAAGAAGCATAACTGAAAATAGCTAGCCGGAAAACCATAACAATTAACGAGTTTATATTGTATTTCAAAATATACAAAACCTTCGGTCCAAATGACCAACGCGCGCTTACTCCCGGGTTAATGTTTCTTATATTTTTAATATTTTTGGAGAAGGTAAAATAAATTTATATTTAGAATTATTATCATTAGTTTGGGTTGAGACCGTAACAGCCCCTGACGCTTGGCTTATCCCGTTGCGTTCCCTTATGAGCCCAAGCGTGACCCGTAAGCCCTCTCCATAGGGAGAGGACCGCAGCCACGCTGTTGGCTGATATCTCTGACTCACTGATTCAGTAATTGCCTGTAAGTGTTCGACGCCTCATTATTCTTAATTATTCTCATTATTCTTAATTTTCAAGAAAATAGCGGATGTGTAAACACAAAATTTTTCAATGAAAATAAAAAATTTTGGTTTAAACATCCGCCATTTTCTTGAAAATTGAAATTTTGACTAAATTCTTCATTCAAGTACAATGGAATATCGTTTTTTAATTAATCCCGTTGTATTTTTTTGTTTCGGATGATCCAGTCATGAGTTACGATGCGCACCGCAAAACACATTTTTTTTATTAGACCTCCGGCAGATTAACTATAACTTGGTTGTTTATTGATATTTTTATCTTAAAAAATTACTTAACTTCTTGTAATGTGTATTATTCGAACTGTAGAACATTTGTCAATAAGTTCTAAAACCGGTTTTCAAACAAAATTATTTAAAAAATCTTTTTTTTTGGTCTTGCGACTGACCCTAACCCCTTAAATATACCATAGGCACATCAAAAATATACTTTTACTTAAATAAATATAAATTAGTCAATCCACACGTAGATGAATTACTTAGTTACAATACGTATCTATCACTTTAAAGAAACGAGATTCATAGCTCCAAAAAATAATTTCTTCGACTTGATAATTTTCACCTTTATTGCAGACATATATTTGAAAGAAACGATTTATTTTAATCGGGGTATGACAGTTTGACTCTTCCTCGGATCCAGTACGGTTCGTAGTGCAGGTTTCTAAAAAAACTTCTGCGCACCAATATCCGCTGCTCCCCTATAGTATGCAGGAAGTGGCCGCTTCCGATACCGCGATAAAAAGTACTTAGAAAAAAACGCTTTTCGGTTGTCAATTATTACATTATCAGTACAATTTTAAATTAGTTAAAATAATGATGCATCAAACGCAAAGTTTAAAAAAATAAAAATCATGAGTATTGTAAATTATTTTCATCAACGTCCAAAACATTAAAAATCTGTTTACCCTTTAACAAATGCCAGTGCCTCTCATCGTCGGAAAGAGGCAGATGTGGCTTATCAGGGTGGCTCTTATTTACTTTCAGCAAACAGTTTTTTACGATTTTTTTAGCGCTACCCCCCAGTTTGGTTCCATTTTATGTAGAAATAATTCTTCTCAAATTTGCGCTTAATCTGTCTAAGTAAAAGGGTGCCCCTGGTTTCTTGAACATAAAAAACCATATAATTAAAGAAAAAACCAATTTGATTTGTTTATTTTGCAAAGTTTTAATTACATAAAAAAAGGTTTATACAAAAGTTGTAAGTGTATTATTATTCAATCTTCGTGTTATGAAGATGACT
The DNA here is from genome assembly GCA_932066315.1 of Andricus coriarius. Taxonomy (NCBI): domain Eukaryota; kingdom Metazoa; phylum Arthropoda; class Insecta; order Hymenoptera; family Cynipidae; genus Andricus; species Andricus coriarius. The sequence goes on from CAKNWT010190430.1 coordinate 23,334, forward strand.
TTACGCGAAAGTGCCAGACTAGCATTGCAGGAGCTTATTGCCTTTTGGGGAAGAAGCACGAATTCCAACTCAGGAAGTGAGAAACTTCATCCCAAAATTAGAATGTTTGTACAAAGAATGGAGACCACTGTAAAAACACGCTGCGATAAAATCGAAGGCTCATGAGAAAAAAGAAGCAAAGTTCAAAGCGAAGCTCGAGCTCTTTTCGACATTGCACATGCGAACACCTTGGAAAATATCTCTGTAGAACAAGATAAGTGGTTTTAACCAATCAAATGTTAAAGGGTCGACAAGGTTTTATATTCGGAATCGATTACAAGGAACTTCTAAGAAAAAGAAAAGTTGTAGAACGAGAAGAGACAGCGTTGATGAGAAAGGAGCAAAGCAATCTTGAAATGGAACGACTGAGTGAATAACGTATAAAAAATTGCAATCATGCAATACTCTTAACTATTTTTACATTTCAGTTTTTAAATTTAATTTTGCATCATGACATTTCTTCTTTTTCTCTTAAATATGAAACTACCGGATTGAAGTCATCTACAATCAAAAGCATTTTGGTATAAGGTAAAAATATAAATGTATCAGTTTCTGACATATCCACTGATAATATTGTCTTAGAACCTCCTCTCCCAGAAGATGCAGAAGACAGGAATGCAGTTCATGTTCTGATTGCAACTACTAAGGCACTAGGCCATGATGTCCAGGATTTTGTCACCAACAGATTTTCTTTCGAATGGCGATGCTGAACAAGTTCTTGGAGTGGCTGTACTGCAATCTGCGAGTGGAAAAGAGCAGGCATCTGCTGTTTGTGAGATTCTTGTTGAATGGGGTCTCCAAGATTGTGTTAATCCATTAGTTTTTGATACAACAGCATCGAATACTGGAAGTTATATGGTAGAGTTGCGTGCATTTTAATAGAAAATTTTTTAGAAAAAGATCTTTTGTACTTTGCTTGTAGACATCATATATATGAAGTTATTCTTAGAAGCGTTTTCAAATAAAAAATGGGCAGAACTACAGGTCCAACTGTATTGGTCTTTAAAAAGTTCGAAAAGACTTGGTCTGAAATCAATGCTCATAATTTTCGATGAGGGATTGAAAACGAAAAGGTCAAAAGACGCTTTAATCAGGGCGTCGTATGTCGAATCCTTGACTTTGTTAAAAATACTTTGAAGGAACAGCAGCCTAGAAAGGATTATAGGGATTTTTTTGAATTAGTAATAATTTTCCTTGGCCAAGTACCACCCGGTGGACTATTTTTCCGTGTTCCGGGGGCCCTCCATCATGCGAGGTGGATGGCAAAAACTATTTGTTGCTTGAAAATCTTTCTTTTTCGTCGTGAATGCGTATTAGCTTTAGAAGAAGAGAATACGATATGTTATAATTGTATTTTTATTGTAAGTCTGTACGTCAAAGAATGGTTTTGTGCGCCTTATGCTACTGAAGCATCTTTCTGGATTTCAGGGTTTTGTCAAAACTTAATAAATATCAAGCTTTCGATCCCGGTATCTCTCGTGTTACATCAAAAAAGCTAATGAATCATTTATGTTATTTAGGCTCTGAAACTGTCGCATTAGTTTTCTTTGATCCGAAATCGTCATCAGAATCGAAAATAAAAAAGGTCAATGCTTTGAATCGCGAAACAGAATCATCAAACGAGAATGTGAAGCGAGTACAAGTTCAAATCGGTGGAATCCCAGCAATGATTAAAAATGGAATTAAGTAATTCGTTTCTACCGACAGTACACGATTATTCGGAAGATTTTACTTGAATGATGCATTCCTTAGGACAGAACCGTCGACGTGGCCTAAAAATGAAAGTTATGTTTAGAGACTGGAGTTAGTAAGTGAATTGAAAGTTGTGAATTATTCGGCTGAGAGAGGCGTTAAGCTTGTGGGAGAATATAACACGTTATTTACGAAGAACGAACAACAGAAACAGTATGCGCTTCAGATTGTGAGTGAATATAGCCGAAAGTTCCCAGGTTATAAAAAAGATTCATTGTCTAAGCGTCAAGATTTGTGGTAAAAACAAATGATTTTCTAATTTGTTCAAGGGCCCTTAGTCCGATTAGGCTCAAATTTCGCAAACATTATTTCTATATAAAATGGAACTAAACTGGGGGGTAACGTGAAGAAAATTTAATCTTTGAAAATAAGAGTCACACTGATATCGGCTATTCTTCACGCCGAGAGAACTTTCGAAAAAAGTAAATAAAAAATTTCAACTAATTTCTTTTAGTGTACATTATGTTTATTACCATTAAAACAAGAACTCAGAAAAGTATTCAGGCCACAAATGTATTTGAAAGGCTTCATGAGCCTTTTGACGTCGCATCCATTTTCCACCTTTCTTGCAACTAGAATAAGTCGTAAATAAAGTACATAAAAGAATGCAATTGAATTTTCACAAATGAGGAATCGTATAATAGAAAATATGTGCTAGATATAAAAAAGCATTTTTTTTAATTTCAAAAAAATTATTTTTCACTATAAGAGGATTTAAAAATTATTTTTTATTTTTCAAAAGCTATTCAATTAACATAAAAAATGTATAAAAATATTTTTCATCGTTTTTGAAATGTAATTTGATAGCATTTGGAAAATTAAAAATAATATCTACATATACTTATGGTGAAAAATCATATTCGTCCGCGTTATAAAAAAAAAATTATGCTTCGTCTCATGCAATAGTTATTATTGCTTGGCCCTCGGCGTGCAGACATCTTGACAGCTGATGTCACAACATGAAATACATAATTGATTCAACAATGACATTTTTTGTTATTTGCATTTCTAACTGCACAAATTGTATTATTTGTTTATTTATAATCTTTTATAACATAAAAAAATTATTTATTCGAAAAACTTTCTTTTAATTAATTTTCTAAACATTTTTTTTTTTCGAAAGGGTTTAATTTCTTATCACCGGGCCCTGAAGAACCAAAAGTAAGGTTTTCTGTCGCTCTAATCTAGATTTTTATCTTTTATTCAGTAACTTGTGTTAAGAAATATAAAAGTTATTGTGAGTTATGTCGATGGATACTAATAAAAATACGCAAGGTTTTCTTGAACTTTTTTTTTATTTGCGAAAAAAGTTCCTAACGTTTACACTCAAAACTTAGAGGATGAGTAGTGAGATACTTTTTCTTCAAGCCGACATCCGAGTAGGGCCCAAAAAGCATTCCTAGTTGTCAAACGATGGCTATTTTTGTCTCAACGTAACCTGAAAAGTATTTTCGAAGAAACTGATATTTGCGTGCATAATTTATGTAGTGTATATTGCATTAAAATAAAAATATTGACGATAAAAAATGTTATGTTCGAGTACAACTTTAAGATTCTTAAGCATACATTTTATTGTGGTTCATTGTTTATTTCCTACGTGACTACAAAATTTGCCTTAGGCATGTATTTTTTACTCTGGCTTACAATAATATAACCTTATTTTTTAATATAATCCGTTCACACCAAAGTGCCCTGTCTGCGGAGAATTACACATATACTTTATGTATGCTAGCCAAATATTTTGTACACTTTTTCGTATTTAATTGTTCTAATTTCTATTATATATATAGAAGTCTTAAAATTCAACTATTTCTGTTTGTCCTTCCAGAATTAAGTTCTCAGTCGACTTTAAGGGAATTATTTCCTGAATCCGAGGGCGATGTCTTTCCTTGCATCCAGACATTTCCGTATAAGCCTAATGAGCAGTTCAAGAAAATACGACAAATCGTTAATAACGTGGTCACCGATTTCGATGCACGTTCAATTCTATTGAAAAGGGATTATGTCATAATTGGATGGAAGAGGCAAGATCTCATTAAACCTCTATCTGATTTGGTTGGCAGAACTAATCACGTATTTGATACGAAAACCAACAATTTTGTAAAACTGTTTCCTGATGAACTTGTGCGACTAGGTATTGGCCGTCGCTTATCGAAAGTTCGTGAGTCTGATGCAGCTTCTGCGTTACGTAGAGCAGTCCTTCAAGAAAACCACCAAACAATCTATCAAGCACATCATCCATTAGACCATCAAGCAAGCCAGCATGAAAACCGTGAAGCAATCGTTCAAGCATACTCCCGAGCCATCCTCCAAACACACCATGAAGTAAACCAACAAGAAATCCATCACGCAAACCCTCAAGTATATTATCCAGAAAACTCTCAAGTATGCCATCCAGCAAACCCTCAAGTATACCATCCAGCAAACCGTCAAGTATACCATCCAGCAAACCCTCAAGTATACCATCCAGAAATACCTCAGGTATACCATCCAGCTAACCCTCAAGTATACCATCTAGCAAACCATGAAGTAAATCATCAATCAATACATCAACCATTAGGCAGATTAAACGTTGAAATAAACAGCCAAGTGTATCAAATATACGCGGATTATTTACGGAAGCACGGACACATTTCATCCAGTCAAAATAAAATGAAAAAATGAAATTGAGAACGTTTTGTGCCTCGAAGTCTGATCAAAAGGGTAAAATAAATTTAAAATATTTCAAAAATGCATTGTATTCTGGTTATTAATTCTTTGTCAATTACATTCTTCATTCACTTTAATCTGACTTTAGATGAAAATAGCTGAGAATATAGTGACAATATCCCTGTAACACAGGCTCGCATTTGTAAGGTGGGATTACGGGATAAATCCCGGTGGGCCGGTATTTTTAAAAGCAATTTGTGCAGTTTGACTTGCAAAATTGAACCGCTTCCTGATTCGCAACCATTAGTTTCACCCATTTTTACCGGGCCGATTTTCTATCCCAAGCCGACCCTTCTGTAACATAACCGAGCAAAACAACTGTATTTTCAAGTGCAGATGCACCAATATTATTTCCACACCGCCAACTAGAAAACGTTACCTTGTGCATCATTTAGAGGCATAAAAAGTCTAACTTCCAAAAATAGGGCTGCAAAAACAATATTTTGAAGTGGGATAAATATAATAATTAATAAAATAATTACATAGGCTAGGTGAATTAAAAATTATATTCACAATCTTTCAAAGATATATACTAGGTCAAGGTGAAACTGCGAAAATTAATTAAGTATATCATTAAGCTATTTCCCTTTCGGCGAGCCTCTAGGGGTAAGCGTGACACTACCCGATTCGGGTAGTGTTTTTCTAGGTGGATAGTTTCTTGTAGTAAATAACTACAAGTGTGGGCTCACCAGAACCATGACCGCCAACAGCAACGCAGTAGTATCAGACGGTCACCCATTCAAGTACTAACCGCGCCCAACACTGCTTAATTTCAGTGATCTAACGGGAACTGGTGCTTCCAGCATGGTATGGCCGTTGGCCATTGATTTAAAGAAAAAAACAATAAAAACGGTTGTGGTTTAGTATTCCTAACAAATAAATATAATTAATGGGTCAAACCCTCCTATTCACTATAAATAGGATATAACCAATAATCATGCACTTCTTTCTATTTATATTCTTTGAAATATTCCTTTATATTATTTAAAGTTAATTGAGTTTTTTTGAATAAACAATTGTCTTCTTTTATACAATTTTACAAATCAGAATTGGTTTATAAAAATTATTCACAATAATCAAGTTTAGTATTAATTGACCTATTTATGGTAAATGAATTCAGTGGTCTGACGGAAGTTCCACGATTAAAGGTATTCGAATTAAGAAGGCCTATGCATCAGGGGTGAAGAGAATAAGTATAACAACTTTAGGATTCAAAAAATTTATTTAAAGAATATCAAGAAGATGAAGCGAGGAAGGTTAATCAGCTCGTAAGTTCAGATTTTAGTACACTCGAACTCTAAAGATACGAGAATCTCGGGAATCGGGAACTCCAAAGATACGAGCGTGAAAGGGGCTCCCACTCCTCGACGTTTAGATTTCGAAGGTAATGCGTGAGGACGCACAGGGCCTACTAAGCGTAAGCGCGTGTATGTAATTCGCAGTTTATTTTCGACGTTTATTCGCGCGCGCCTCACTCTCGAATAGGGTGAGGGTACAGGGAAAAATATTCCGCTCGAACCATTGGAGTCGGGACCCTCGTATCTGTGGAATTCTCGTATCTTTGGAGCTCGTATCTTTGGAGTTCTCGTGTAATTGATTTCTATTAAATTTGAAAAGGCGTACTCCAGTTTAATACTGGAATCATTGTTACGAAGTTGGTGTCTGGTTGTTTCTTCGGAGCGGTTCTGTCTATTGTGGGCCCTGAAATAAGGGACCACAACTTAAGTTTGAGACAAAGAAGAATGAAACAAGGTGGGTCAAGGGACAACGATTAGAAATGATTTATAAGAATTGATTAAAACTTGCCGTAATTTGTTAGATGTAGAATCAGAAGTATCGAATAATATTGAACTGCAGCAATTTGTCCCAGGTAGAGAAAGATAATCTGATTTGGTCCGTGGATTGAAGATTTAGGATTGTTCCAAGTTCTTTCAAAGCTGAAAATCAATCTGAGAAATCATCCAACAATCCAAGGCTTGTAGATTTGAAGAGCACTGACTCTAAGTGTGGGATTTAATATCACAGATTCTAGATTTGAGAAAATAGGATTACTAAAACCCTCACATGCACTTCAGAAGGGGATACCCACACTTAAGAAGTTGCTTGCTGAGAACAAATTAAGGAAACGGAGATTTTGACCAAACTCAATCGAACCGTACCGGACACTGGACTTGACTTGCGACTCGCACTCCTTTTACAATAGGGAGGTTCTTCCAGTGGCTCTCAGAAGATATCGATTTTCCCTTCGTGATTTTGCGTAGTCCTTTCTCTTTTACTTGGAGCGTTCTGAAAGGTCTTTTCCTTGATAAATATTTTCACAATGTCAGATGACGTTCTTAAAGATATTGATTCGAATGCTCGTTTTGGTGGCGCTAGGTGGCAGCTTATTTCAACTTATAGTTTTCCCTTGATCAGTTGTTATTAAACCTTTGGTCTCAGCTATATTATTAACTATAACTTTTATAATTTCAAAATCATCTGTATTATTTGAATACTTTAAATTTAAATTGTATAATCTAAATTTATGCTCCCAGTGAGACCGCAGGGTCTCACTGGGAGCAACTGCCATCTAAAAAATGACACCAACTCCCCGTAGGACCGCGGTAAATCAAATTCATGGCCACGTCTTACAACCGTGAGATTTGTGGTCACAGCACACGATGAAATCACAACGACAGGCCGGCGAAAACCTCGTGTGTTTTGAGTACACGAAGCGACCCAAGGATGACAGCTTTCTGCATGCATTTCGCAAGTGCCTTGGCATATTTTTGGCACGCGGGTATGGCTTTAAGGTTACGAACCAGTGATAGTTTCGCACCTCCGAGAGCACCTATCACAAGGACAATTACTTGTACTGAATATTTTGGGTACAGTCTTCACAGCTCTCTTTTAAGGTCTTGATACCTCTTCTCCTTGTCTTTCTCCTTGGCAGTGATGTTGTATTCGGACTTGTATTTGGCACTTCTCGTTTTGGACAATTGAATCTATCTCCCTTGGAGCGTTCGGCAGGGCAGGGTCGCGGCCAACACCGTAAGAGCGACACAGATGGCAATAAAGGACTCTTGGGGCGCTCTGCACCTATCGCTCGGAACTTCTTGACATAAAATGCGGTCACGGTATGCTAAGGTTGAAATGACACGGTCCTGGCATAGGAAAATGAAACCCTCTGTACCTGAATTAAGCCCTGATGATCTGAGGAAAGCAAAAGTTTGCTCCTTCGACAAGGACTGTTTTTCTACATTTCTGTGAAAATTTCCGTTCATTTTCTTGTCGAGTAGCTCTTGATGGAATTTTTGAACTTCCGCTTTCTTCACTTCGGCTTTCAGAAGTGAAGCATCTAGATAAAGTAATGCACTTTCCTCACTTCTGATGTTAAAATTCAGGCCAAGGTTCTCGGCCGCTTGCTCCGCGGCTTTGTAAAGGAACGCTCCTTTGCCAATCATCTCGTGGTTCCTGACCATTTTGAGGAGAGGATCTCTGCCATTGACTAAGATATAAGCTGTACTTAAAACAATTCGGTTATGAAGCCACTGGAGATTCAGAAGTCCGCGTCCGCCTTGACGGCGTGAAATCTATAATCGCGGACCGGACGAATTGATATGCAAGCTTATATGCATATGCATGATCTTACGTGTGGTGACATCAAGGGCCTTAAGTTCGTTCTTCGTCTATTGAACCACCCCAAACGAGTAGAGTAGAACCGGGACAGCAAGCATGTGAGTCGCAGATATCTTTTTCAACGCTGATAGATTGGAAGACCAAATCTGTTGAAGAAGATGCTTGTATCTGCTTCGGAGAGACTCCTTTACTGATGTTACGTCCTGAATGCGGCTTTGAGGCACGCCTAGGTATGCATAGGTCTCTCCAGTGTTAAGATGTGTGATGACACCTATATCCACAAGCTCAGGGTTCTCGGCAACGCCAACTATCTTTCCGTTCTTCAGATGAATTTTGGCACATTTATCCAATCCAAAATCCATCCCAATCTCTCCTGTGTACTTCGCGACGATATTTATGGTAGTTTGAAGTTTGCCTTTACTGGACGCATAGAGTTTCAGGTCATCCATATAAAACACATGAGTGACCTTATGCTCACGCTGATTAGTGTCACCACAGAGGTATCCAGAAGAATTTCGTAGTGCGAGAGATAGAGGCAGAAGTATGATGCAAAAAAGCAAAGGGCTCATGGTATCGCCCTGAAAGACGTCCCTCTGGAAGGTGACGTTGTTTGTTGTCACACGATAATTTCCAGATGAGATAGTGAATCTAGTTTTCCAAAGAGGCATTGATCTCTCTATGCATCTCACTATGTGTGGATGCACCTTCAAGCTTTTCAACAGACAGATGAAAAGTCTATGAGAGGTTGAATTGAAAGCTTTCCGGTAGTCCATCCAGGCCATTGACAGGACGCGTTGATGGGCTGCAGCGTCTTTGCAGACACACCTGTCAATTAGCAGGTTCTGTCGACAGCCTGCTACACCTTTTTTCGAGCCACGTTGTTCGTGCATCTCACGCCACACAGGCTCAATTCGCCGAGCAATCCTGTCGTTTAGGACAGCTGTAAAGATCTTATACAGTGTATTCAAACAAGTTATTGGCCTGTCATTCTCTGGGTTGGACAAGTTGCCTTTTTTCGGTACGAGTATAGTGCGTCCTAACACCAGCCACTGCGCAATGGGCGTCTCTAACTGTAACTATGAGGTGAATATGCGGGCCAAATGTGGGTGTGTAGAAGTAAACTTCTTCCACCAGAAGTTCTTGATACAATCTGGTCCAGCACCGGAAAAGTTCTTCGTTCCTCTAAGTGCTTTTTTCACCTCTTCGGCAGTGACTTGAAGCGCATGATATTGTCAGTATTTTCTTTCAACTTTAGTGTTTTCGCGATCTTGTATACCTCTCTCCAAAAAGTCTCTACCTCGTTGGGCTTGGGTGGATTTTTGACAGAAACAGGATGATCATTGAGCAGGCGAGATGGGTCAGCGAGAAACTGTTGATTCTCCCTGGTCCATCTCCCCCTCTTCTGTATTCTCCTCCTTGCGTCAGATAACAGCCGTATTTTTCAACAATATGCTGCTAGATTGTCAGCAGCTTTGACTTATTTAGTGTGTGATTCAAGATCCTCAGTTCTTGGGCGAACTTTCGAACCCTTTCGGGGAACGGTCTACCAGATGTTATGTAGTCAATCACACATTGAACACGGGACGCATTCTGTCTTGCCCATCCAATCTTCTTGTTGAGTTGATCTAAGCGTCTTTTGGTCTCTTGATCCATCGTAGGTTTGAGCCTTCGATTTGAATCAGCCAAAGCTCTCGCAGCACCATAAACTGAGCAATTGATGGTCCAGAGGTCTGATTCTTGCGAGATTTCTCCACGAAGGGAGGCACCCATTTCAGCCAGATCTTGGGTCTTAAGAGGAACTTGCATGTAAATGTTCCTCCTTGTCCTGAAATCGTGATCATTTCTCAGAAGGTGCCTGCTTTCCGCGGTTGGTCTTAAAGTCGCTTCCTCATCTTCGGCTGCAGCTTGATCAAGCAGCGGTTGGGGAAGCGCTCCACGTACATATCCATTTTTCCAGAGGTAAGCACGTTGATTTCGCAACGATTGAATCGAAACGTGCTGAAGCTCTAAGTGTTTTTGGCACCACAGAGTATGCATACGCGCCATAAAGCCTCGGTGAACAGAAATAATGCTCTTTAGTGAACTAGATCTATGACAAGGGCCATCTGATTGTACAGACTTTATTTCAGAAGAAAACTCACACTCTTGCATGTATTTAAACCAAAAGATTTTAGCTTTGTTTAGTTCTTCAGACGTCAGAAACTTTTCTTTGGGCTTCTTCAAATGATTAATTATAATATCGATGAATCGGTAACAGAGAGTTATTACTCGGATTAATTTAGGCCAAGAAGATGTCCTATCTGACAGAATTTCCAAAGGTGATTTTTCGATTTGAGAAGAATTTAAATATACTTCAGGAGTTTTCTTAATTTTCTTCTCCCTTTTTGCATAAGTTGAAAGACATTTCTCCCTTTCCTTTTCCAAATCTTCCTCAGACATACT
>CAKNWT010190431.1:0-10981 GCA_932066315.1 Andricus coriarius
TATGTTTAACTAATTCAGGAATTCGGAATACAGGTGGCCGATTCAGATTATATACAAAATTAGTGGATATATAATGACACCGTTAGGGTGGCACTCCGGTGAGAGATTGATTAGAGAGAGACTTTACTCTCCCGTTGCAGGGTCGGGGCCCGATGCTCGCTTGCGACTTTGCCTGAACGACGGTCTCGGTCGCCCGTACGGTGGCGGCCTCCAGTTCTAGCGGGAAGAAGTTGCAAAGTATGAATCGCATACTCTTGGATCCAACGGACTGTTTGCCTCTCCTCCAATTACTCAGTTCGATTCGTCGACAGATAGGGCTCCAAGAAAACATGAAAAGACAAGGTTAACAGGAGTAAGCAGAAGAAAGAAGCGTTAATAATGATTGCCCTTAGTGTTTCCTGGTAGTGTTTTCGGAGATGACCCTTGTTCTAACGTTTGCGTGGTTTGTTTATTTTTAGACATTATATTTCCTTGGGATGAGGCAGTTTCAAGTGACAGGTAACCAAAAAAAAATATATCCCGTCACAATGGACAAAGGCATGCGCCTTAAGTCGTCTGTTCCGCAACTTTATATCTCACGTCGTCAAGGTTGCCGTGGAATATTCAATCTCGAATGTCTTGGCAACAGGATTATTCTGGATATAGCACACATAATCGAAAATTAACGATATCCTCTTCTTAAAATGGCCAGGAAACACGAAGATGTGGGCTTCAATATCAGGAGTGAGCAAAATGCATTAGACATTAGCCATCTCGAGTACCCACTCCTGAAGATGCATATGAAGAAAGCATAGAAGAAAAACGTCCGGGAACAACTCCTCGACAAGAGGATAAAGGCAACTTCCACTGAAATGTGAAGGGTCAGTCAATATCGTATGAGCTAACGTTTGCTTTTCTCGAAACACCCGAATTGAAGTCGGGAACAGACGGTTTCATTTTAGCGTGTTAAGGCTGTGTCATTTCCAATACAAAATACCGTCGCCACATTTTGAGCCAAAACAGACCCAATGACACTATTTCTGTCACTCTTACGGCATTAGCGCTGATACTCCATCACCAAAATCTCCTAGGGCAATAGAGTCAATTGTTGAAAATGAGAAGTCTAACTATCCGCACTAGCAGAAGCAAACATTAAAGCCAAGGAGACTGAAAAGAAAGGGAGGAATAAAGACCTTATTAGGTATTTGCGAGGGGTATACCTGGAATATTCATTTAAGCTAGTCATCCCGATTATCGGTGCTCTTGTAGGTTCCAGCTCTCACTGTTTAATAGCATGAAAAGCATCCCTGCGTGTCCCTGCGGTCGCTCCGTGTCCTGAGGGTGCACAATACTTTTGCCGGATCGTCGTATTGAGTCCATCGCAGACTATAACCTTCTATCTCACGGTCGTGAGACGTGGGTATAGCTGAAACTTTACCGCGATAATTTGAAAAATGTTGTACAGTACCCGCAGCTGCCTTTTAAGGTCTTGAAACCTGTCCTCCTGTTCCTTCTTATTGGCAGTGATATTTTAATCCACCGGAGCCGAGAATTCGATCACAAATATATAGTTCGAGTCTCGAAGTCCTAGAGGACGATGACAGGCTTCAAATATGCAAGGGAGACTGCTGTCCGAAAATCGTAGTTCCAAAAAATTTGGCACTTCTCGTTTTGGACAATTGACTCTATCTCCCTTGGAGCGTTCGGCAGGGATGAGTCGTGGGCAACATCGTAAGAGCGACAAAAATGCTAGTAAAGCACTCTTAGGGTCGCATTATGTGTGTAGAGATACGTAGTTCCCGCGTGATAAAGACAACTGGATAGTATGTGGTCTACGTACTCAGTGTGTGCATGATACGCGCTGAACCTGTCATTCGGAACATTTTGACGGAAAGAAAATTTGGCTGCGTAGACAAGGGCTGATTAGAAGTTAGGCATCTAGATGGAGTAATGCATTTCCCTTACTCCTTACTTTCAGTAATCTGCGTCCGCCTTCATTGCGTAAGATGTATAATCGCGGAACAGACGAATTGATATGCAAGCTCTTATGAATATGCATGATCTTACGCGTGCCGATATCAAAGGCCGTAAGCCCGTTCTTCTTCCATTGAACCACCCCAAACGAGTACAGTAGAACCGAGAAGGCAAGAATGTTAGTCGCAGATACCTTGTTCAACGCCGACAGGTTTAAAGACCAAATATGCCGAAGAAGATGCTTGTATCTGTTTCGGAGAAACTCTTTAACTGATGTTACGTTCTCAATACGGCTTTGAGGTACTACCAGGTATGTATGGTTCTCTACAGTATTAATATGTCTAATAACACTTATATCTACAAGCTCAAGGTCCTTGGGAACGCCAACAATTTTTCCTTTCTTCAGATGGATTTTGTCAGATTTATCCATTCCAAATTCCATTCCAATTTCTCCTGTGTTCTCCTTGGCGATATTTATAGCTGTTTGAAGTTTGCCTTTACCCGAGGCATAGATCTTCAGGACATCCATATAAAATACATGAGTGACCATATGCTCGCGATGGTTAGTGTCGCCACAGAGGTATTCACAAGAATTTCGTAGTGCGAGAGATAGAGGCAGAAGTGTGATCCAAAAAAGCAAAGGCCTCATGGTAACGCTCTGAAAGACGCCCCTCTGGAAGGTGACGTTGTTCGTTGTCACACAATAATTTCCAGCTGAGATAGTCAATCTAGTTTTCCAAAGGGGCATCAGTCTCCCTATGCATCTCACTATACGCGGATGCACCTTCAAGCTTTCCAACGGACAGATGATAAGTCTATGAGAGGTTGAATCAAAAGCTTTCCGGTAGTCAATCCGGCCATTTTTTCATGCCACGTTGTTCGTGCGTCTCTCGCCACAGAGGCTCAATTCTTCGGACAATTCTATTGTTCAGGATAGCTGTAAATTTCGTATACAGTGTGTTCAAACAAGTTAATGGCCTGTAATTCTCTGGGTTGGAAAAGCTGCTTTTTTTCGCCTTTTTTCACCTCTTCAGCAGTGATTGATGGACATTCCTCTTTAGATGTTATGAGGTCGCAAAACTCTTTGAAGCGGATGATATTGTCAGTATCTTCTTTCAACTCCAGTGTCTCTCGAATCTTGTATACCCTTTTAAAAAAGCCTCTACCTCGTTGGGCTTCGGTGGATTTTTGACAGGAACAGGGTAATCACTGAAGAGGCAAGATTGTTCAGCGAGAAACTGTTGATTATCTCTGATGCATCTCTCGTTCTCCTATATTCTCTTCCTTGCGTCAGATAACACACGTATTTTGTCAACAATGTGCTGCTTGATTGTCAGCAGCTTTGACTTATTCAATGTACGATTGAAGATCCTTAGTTCTTGAGCGAACTTTCGAACCCTTTCCATGAACGTCCTACCAGATGTTATATAGTCAATCACACACTGAATACGGGACGCATTCTGTCTTGCCCATAAAATCTGCTTCTTCAGTTGATACAAGCTTCTTTCGGTCTTTTGGTCCATCGTGAGTCTTAGCCTTCCATTTGAATCAGCCAATGCTATCGCAGCACCATAAACTGAACAATTGATGGTTCAGAGGTCGGACTCCTCCGAGGACTCCTACAGGTATCCTCTTTCCGCAACCCGAGGAAACGTTCAGTGTCTTTGTTATAGGCCCTTCGGTTCGATTCTAAAGGAATCGAAACCGAAAAATATATATACATCTTCTCTTCCCAGCACAGAAGTGGAGTTAGTTTATTTGATTAAATAAATCTCGAGGAGGTGGCTGGAGTAATTTTTTCGGTGCGTCTCATTTTGGAATGTGTAAGGGCTCTGTGGCCAGCTGTGGGGCTCACCAGTTCAGGAGCAATAAAATGGAAATATTTCAAACGGTAAGCTCCTGCAATGCGGCCCGCGCAACCATTTCAGGCATACACTTCACAATGCGAGAGAGCCTGATTGTATACGAAAAACTTCAAAACTAGTTTAATTGTGCTCTGTGAGTATGTCGGTGTGCCGAATAAGTGTATGATACGAAAGCGATTATGCAAAGACATTGTCCGAGAAATCGTGAACCGCGATGGATGGTTCTCTAGTCCTTTCTGAGAGTTTTGCGGGATGATCTCAAAATTGTTAAAAAGTTTGGTGTCTTTTGTGACTGAGTGAAAGTTAATAATGATAAAAGAGGTCTTAATCTGCCAAACTTGACTTATATTAATAAATTAATAGTTTTTCAGAAAATGCTGAAGTTTCATTGACTTTGCCTGGATCCAGCGAACTCGAGTTTTTTAAATAGTTACTAAAAAATATTCTACATCTCTTAACATGGTTCTTCGAGCCGCATAAGTCGTGAAAAGGCCTTGCTAACTATCAAAAAGTGCGAAATATTTGGGCAAGAAACCGTTGTGAAAATTCAAATGGCAATTGCCATTGTGGGATCTCTGAGTGTCACATTCGGCGAAGGAAGTTAGCGGTTCACGTTAAATTTTACTGCTTATTGAAAGTAAATTAAGAAATTTTTGTATAAAAATCAATATTAAGTCGCTGCGGTTGGACTCAAAGCATTTGATTTTCAATCACTACCGGGCGAAATTCTTTCGATCTCTACAAGATAATGCTGTCCCTCGCCATGTTTTCGCGTGCTTACTTTCTCTTATAGGGTCTTCGTAGGATCGATCGACCGTAATGTTCTCCCATGCACGTGAAGAAATATTAAGTTCACTAGCTAATGATCCTTAACAGCTTAAAGCTGCCACTCTCTCACTTTTGTAAGTTTCAATTATGTTATGACAATTCTGATTATATTTCAGATTTCTACATTGGTAAGTTAGCTTTGAATTATTAAAAATTTTGAAGTTACTCTAAGGTGAACCATTTTGATGAGTTTGCCACAATTTCTGCGAAGATATATGAACACTCTTATTCGATTTCGAAATTATGTATTTTATTCTCGGATACTCCATTTTTATTCCTCAAAACAGAGATTTCACATTTTTGTGAACTAAGCTAGCGGCTCCTAAAATTATTAAGCATAATTTTTCTTGCTTTATACCTTTTGTAAACAATCGCAAGAAGAATGGAGTCTTTACTCTCGGAGTTAACAGAAGTCTCTCAGCCAATATTGAGGACTGAAAAAAAAATTTCAAAAAACTAGGCAAGTCCAACATTACGTTAGCTATAGTAAAACCGAGAATTGATCTCCTGGATCAAGGATGAGAGAAATGTGAAAATTTACATTTACAAATTAAAGCTTTACGACCTCGGCGGAACGCGAAAGTCTCGAGTATTTAAATAAAAACATATTCTTATAAATTGAAGATGCGTATCTAAATGCTCACGATTTTTAAATAAATCAATTAGATTTGATTACTCCAGCAGCTAGTTCGAGAGATAGTGGAAATCCATCGCAGTTTGTTCGGCATGATTCTTTGCCTATAAAACTTCCTCAAATTACTTTACCTGTATTTCCGGGGGATTATAAGGATTGGGAGAATTTCAGACACTTGTTCGATGCGATAATTATTCAAGCTGATTCCTTATCAAATGTCTCCCAAATGTATTGAATAATGTTCTAGAAAATTTAAAGCGATTACGCGATACTACCAATGAGTCTCTGGCGGCTCTAAAAAATGTACACCGTCCAATAGATAATTGGAGCGATTTGTTAGTCTTTTTTACGACTAAAAAACTAGATATTCAATCGTTAAAGGAATGTGAGATGCAAATTGGTTTCGAATCTGATTATCCAACTCACAAGGAACTCCATACATTTTTAGAAAAACGTATTCACGTTGTAGAAGCTATGCAAGCTTCGAAGAATAATGCTTACACGAGATCACAAGACCAGAATAAATGCTAAACAATCAGGACTTCGGAGTCATAATGCATCTTCCATCTCCAAATGCCTCTTATGTAAGGAAAATCATCCGTTGTTTAAATGGGGTCAATTTGAAACATTATCAGTTAAAGGCCGTAAAGAAGTTGTTACTCGTCACCACCGCTTATAATTGTCTTACGCCTGGTCATAGGCCCTTTAACTTTACAAGAAAACTGAAATGTAGTAAGAGAGGTAGGAAACATAACACCTTGTTGCATGTAAATAATGTTGAATCTTTCACATCGCTATCAGCTGACACTACGTCAGCGGATTCTTCTACTCCACCAGATAACGATACTGGTAATGTATCTCAGGTGGCGAGAGCAAATCATGTCTCACTTAATAATGAGCCGATAACGGGAAAGCTCATAAATCCTAGTTTCTAGAAGGTTAAAGCTATATTTTATAGAGTTGGTGAAGTTAATATTGGCTCTTCAAGAAAATTAGTTTGGTAAAATTTACTTCCTGCCGAAAAGTACTGTCCTAAAGTCCTTACTCAAGCCATAGTATTGCTCCAGCTTACTCCTTATACGTCAACTGAAAGACCTAATCGGTAAAATGAAACTGATTTGCCTGAATTAGAGTTAACTGGTCGTAACCCCTTTAGTTCCCAACAAAAAGATTTGATTTTAGGCGCGGATAGATATGGCTCATGCCTATTACCTGTCCTAAACCAGGGTATGTTAGGCACTCTTACTGCTCAATCTACCATCTTTGGTTGCATATTGTCGGTCCAGTTGTGTCCATCGAGTGATTGCTAGCGAAATCGATCAAGACAATGAAGATGAGAGAGCGAGGGGCTATTTACTTTGGAAATCTTGTTCAAAGTCACTATAGAATCCCAAGATTCGGACACTCAAAAACAATTGAAAAACAGTATCAAATCTCGCCGGAAATCTTGAAACTCTTTCAAATCTTCAAAAATCTTCGTGAATCTTTAAAAGTTCCTCGAGAGATCTTATAAAATCTATCTGGTTACAGTGAGAGATCAGGAAGGCTAAATAGATCATTCCAATTTTTAAAGATTTCGGGATTGTGGGATTTAAATGATTTCAGATCACTGTACTTTGTTTACGTTTCACTGATGTAAAGGATGCTTTCCTCCCCATCAGACCAGCCAATAGTTTTTGTCGAAAAATGTCGCTTTTTCTTTCGTTGCTCTCTCAGGCGAAAACAAATCTCCTGCTGATTGCATTTTGCAATTATAATCGGCGGTCGGAACTGGCCTGAAGGATTTAATTCCGAGGGTCGTATTCTGAAAATCGAAATAAGAAATAAGAAAATTTGCGCTCCAAGTGCGCCAGCCGGGAAGTGAATTTATTTTCACTGGCTGAAAGTTTCTTTGTAACTTTGTAACTTTAATTAAATTATCTAATTTACTCTAGACCTTTTCAAGTAAAGCACTCATATGCTTAAGGGAGGCCTCTTGATCTTCAGTCGCTGATATCATTATGGCCTCATTGACCCCGGGCTCCAGAGTTGCTATAGACTTCCCTGGCCTGTTGACGTCATCGCCAGCAGTCTTCGTTGTCTCGAATTTCGACAAAAATTTCTTTTTCGACGAGCGTTTTCATTTGACGCCAAAATTGAGTATGCTCTGCATAGCAACTTCTTAAAGCTACGAGTAGAAATTTCGGGATGTAAATATTCTGGATTTAACGTCTGGGAAATAATAATTTGGAGGTCTGGAAGAAGTCGATGACATAAGGTTTTTCCTTAATAACTCCAAATCCTTAAAGCTCTTTTTCACCTTAACACTTTCCTTCACGCATCCATTGTGCACTTAAATGCTACATTTCACTTTCATTGCCGTAACATATGGAATTTGTTTTTCCAAAAAAACGAACGAATGGTGGCAGAGAGAGGGGTATAGGGGCGGGAGGGGGTAGAGCAAATCTTGCGCGCACACTTCACTTTGCTCCTAACCCCTGTTAAATTACTCGAAACAAGGTTACTCGAATTTTGTTTTCCGCTATTTATATTTTGAGGCAAGACCTGTGGTCTTTGCATCCTCACATATTGGTTATCATTATCTCTACTCGGCACATTCGGTAAACCAGCGCCCATTTCGTTTCCCGTAACATTACGAACCTCCTGTAAATTTCGGTTTTTGTGCGTAACAGTTCTGTTCACTGAAGTCCCATCTTCGCCATATTGGCTACCTGTCTCGTCAAATCGCACATTTTCGAATACATTTACTCGCAAAGATTCATTTATAAAGTATCGATGGGAATCGTTATGCATACTTTGCACCGATCAATTACCTTGAAATGGTGTGGAACGACCCCCTGATCGCCCCCTTAGCTTTTCTCGGTTGTATAAACCTCGTTGTCTCACGCCGTTCGGGTTAAACATGGCTGCCTTCGAAATAAAATGTTTACCATCATACTCAATGTGAAATGCCAGCGTCCCCAAAGTTAACAAGCATTTACTCTTAACCTCAGCTGCAGTATAATTTTAACAGAAGAACAAAAAAAATTGTCATAGCGCCCCACTAGGAGTTACAGACAAAAACTCGGAACCTCGGTCCTGTCACGATCCTTCTCAAGCGTGGCTCTCCTTGTTAGACTTTACACAAAGATTATTATTATTATTATTATTGTCTTGTCAGTCTGGTCCACTTAATTCCCGTAGCACTGCGGTTATAACTAATATACTATGCCTTTTTATTTTAAAAACCTGGTGAAATAGAGGCTATACACGGATTAAATTCACTGCTAAAGTATCATTTAAGTCCTTAAGCATGAGTGCATATACCGCCAGACGACTGCACTTCACTGGATATTTACTATCCGCTCTCGGAATGGCTTGACACCTAGACTTTTCCCGAGTCGAGCCTCAGTAATATAACGGTAGTATAATCGACGGAAGTAGAAATGCAAGCTTCTAATGTGTCCCCTAAGGGGTTACATTCTTCTTGTATTTCTTCCCTATTCCTTTACACACCCCACACACTTACTTGGTGGTGGTTCCGAACCACCAAGAACAGCAGCTTTAAGTACTTAGAGTACCTTTTTCTCTAGTATGGGCTGCCGAGGCTCTTTCAGAGTGAGAGGCGGGAATCAAAACAGCAAGCCGACGGAGTGGGTCCAAAGCCTACGCCTTAGCCCCCACGTCCATCATTCCACTTAATCCTCGGTAGTATAACGAGGCTAAAACCGAACGTCGAGTTGCGCTTACACTAAAACAGATTCAGACTAATGGCACCTTAATGCAGGGAATGAAACGAAACATGCGGTTCGGTATCATTTTTTTCATTGAACGAGTGATAGATGCTAAGTTCATATGGGTGTCGTTGCGAGCGATATGTCATTACATTGTTTCAATCGCGAACGTTGCAACGAAGGAATGAATCGTTCGAAACCAGATTAAAACCGCATTATGCGGTTTGCTTCGCATAAATAAATAAGTTTGAAAAACTTTGACATGTTTGATTGCTTTACAAGAATTACAAATATTTTTTAGGGCTACAAATGAAATAACAGTATTTAGGGCCTTCTTTTTGAAGAAATCTGTAATTGAAACGTTATTATAAAATGAAGCTCTTTTTCAAAATTTAAATTTAAAAATATAAAATAATAATTTTCTAAACATTTTTTCTGGCCTATAGAAGCAAATAAAATGAAAACTTCTTGCAGAAAGTATGAAATTTTTATAAAAAGTAATAAAGAAAATTGTGTCATTTTTCAGAAACTCTTTTTTTGATTCAATATAAATTGTTTAAAATTTATTATCGTATTGGAGATGATATTATTCGACCTGCACTTTTTATCATTAATGAAAGAAATAATTTTATTTTATACACTATTTTTTAACCTTATTTATACTAGTTGACTCAATTTAATAATATTTTTAAACTTAAGAAAATCTTATACAAATTTTAATGGTTACAATACACTCCTTTAATAACTCCAACACCTTTAGCTCCTTTCCACATCCATCTGCCAGACATGTAACCGACTTTTTCTCCGCATTGTAAGTAAAATATTTGTGGGAAGGATTCTGTTTAGTTGGCGGCATCTTATATTTGCTTGTATGTCACATTTGGCACGTTTGAAAAAATATTAACCAAGGATGACGTAAGACAAAATATAGTTCTACGAAAACTGCATTCGATCGGTTTCTAGATTGAAACTGGAACCGGACACAGAAAAAGTATTCGTTCGCGAGTGGTACAAATGTATTATGAGAGTGACATGTCTCCCTCATTTGTCTATAAATCGGTTTGATAATTCGATCTTCGTTTTTGTTATTTGAACCGAACGTATCATTTGTTTATCGTCTAGTTTCATTATCTGCCTTAATGACGCATCTGGAAACTCGTCTACGTACTTTTACTAAAGTTCTGGCGGTTCGGATCCCACCTAAGGCTTTAGGTCCACCTATCAATCACTAAGCTGTAACCCAGCCAATAGATTGTGAGGTAAACCCCAAGCTTTGCCCAATATGTCAAATTAGGCATACTGCTCTTATCAGATCACTTGATTGCATTCGAAAAATGCGTTTGTGACTGATGATATATACCAGGACAGGCCCGTGCAGACTAATCAAAAATCCAACTAGAAAAAAAATCCCTCCGACATATTGGGATGTAAGCATCTTAAGCCTGAGTGAAAAATGACCTTCCTTGTACTTTATTTCACAATATCTCTGCCGTTAGTGTCCTCGCGTTGGCGTTGCAGTAGGACTTCAGCTTTCCTTTCATGCAGTTGACGGCTATGTTAGCTGTAGCAATTCTACTGAGAGGATTTCCTATGTCAGATAGGCAAAAAACGAAGAGGAAAGGGACCAAGAAGAAACCCGAAACTCATGCACCCATGCAAAATTGAGAGACTAACATATGTATATATATATAATCCGGTGCTGGACCGGATTGTATCAAGAACTTCTGGTGGAAGAAGATTACTTCTACACACCAACATTTGGCCAGCATATTCACCTCGTATTTAAAGTCAGAGAAGCCCATTCCGCAGTGGCTGCTGTTAGGACGCACTATACTCCAACCGAAAAATGGCAACTTGTCCAAACCAGAGAATTACAGGCCAATAACTTGTTTGAACACACTGTATAAGATCTTTACAGCTGTCCTGAACAACAGGATTGATCTGCGAATTGAGCCTGTGTGGCGTGAGATGTACGAACAACGTGGCTC
>CAKNWT010190448.1:0-11584 GCA_932066315.1 Andricus coriarius
ATTTTTTCGAAATATTTGTGAAATCTTTCTGAAATCTTTTGTATTCATTTGAAGTCATGAAAATGTTTTTAATCCGTGTAAAATCTGTTGAAATCTCATAAATCTGGTTTATTTTTTAAAAATGTTTGAAATCTTTGAAAAATCTTAAAATCTTTGATATCTTTGTGAAATCCTTTGAAAGCTTTGTGAAATCTTGAAATTACTGTGAAATTTTTTGGAATCTTTTTAAATTGTTGTAAAATATTTGAAATCCTTGAAATCTTTGTGAAACTTTTGGAAAATTTCATGAAATATTTGTGAAAGCTTTCTTTAATCTTGGTTTGTGAAATCTTTTGAGTTCGTTTGAAATCATTGAAATCTTTTGAAATCTCCTCAAATTGCTTGAAATCTTTTGAAATAGTTTCACATCTTTGAAATGTTTTGAAATCTTTGAAATTCTTTCATTCTCTTTTAAAATATATAGTGAAATTTTTACGGAATCTTTGAAATATCTGTGAAATCTTTCTGAAATCTTTGAAATGTTTGTGAAATCTTTCGTATTCTTTTGAAATAATTGAAATATTTACAATATTTATTATTTTTTCGAAATATTTGTGAAATCTTTCTGAAATCTTTTGTATTCATTTGAAGTCATGAAAATGTTTTTAATCCGTGGAAAATCTGTTAAAATATGAGAAATCTGGTTTACCTTTTAAAAATCTTTGAAATCTTTTAAAAGTTTTAAAACCTTTGAAAATCTTTGAAATCTTTGTGAAATATTTTGAAAGCTTTGTGAAATCTTGAAATTACTGTGAAATTTTTTGGATTCTTTTTTAATTTTTGTCAAATATTTAAAGTCCTTGAAATCTTTATGAAATTTTTGGATAATTTCACGAAATATTTGTGAAAGCTTTCTTTAATCTTGGTTTGTGAAATATTTTGTGTTCGTTTGAAATCATTGAAATCTTTTGAAATCGCCTCAAATTTCTTGAAATATTTTGAAATTGTTTAACGTCTTTGAAGTCTTTTGAAATCCTTGGAATTCTTTCATTCTCTTTCAAATTATAATGGAATTTTTAAGAAATGTTTGAAATATTTTTGAAACCTTTCTGAAATCTTTTGTATTAATTTGAAGTCCTAAAAACATTTTTAATACGTGTAAAATCTTTTGAAATCTCAGAAATCTGGTTTACCTTTTGACAATCTTAAAAATCTTTGAAATCATTGAAAAGTATCAAAATCTTTAAACATCTTTGTGAAATCTTTTGAAATCTTTGCGAAATCTTGAAATTTCTGTGAAATTTTTTGGAATCTTTTTAAATTGATGTAAAATATTTGAAATCCTTGAAACCTTTGTGAAATTTTTGGAAAATCTTATGAAATATTTGTGAAAGCTTTCTTTAATCTTGGTTTGGGAAATCTTTTGTGTTCGTTTAAAATCATTGAAATCTTTTTAAATTTTCTCAGATTTCTTGAAATCTTTTGAAATAGCTTAACATCTTTGGAATGTTTTAAAATCTTTGTATTTCTTTCATTCTCTTTTAAATTATAATGCAATTTTTAAGAAATCTTTGAAATATTTGTGAAATCCTTCTGAAATCTTTTGTATTCATTTGAAGTCAAGAAAATATTTTTGATCCGTGTAAAATCTTTTGAAATCTCAGAAATCTGGTTTACCTTTTAACAATCTTAAAAATCTTAGAAATCTCTTGAAAGTTTCAAAATCTTTGAAATCTTTGTGAAATCCTTGAAATGTTGAAATTTCTGTGAAAGTTTTTGGAATCTTTTTAAATGTTTGTAAAATATTTCTTTAATCTTTGTAAAATCTTTCGTGTTCGTTTTAAATCATCGAAATCTTTTGAAATCGCCTCAAATTTCTTGAAATCTTTTGAAATAGCTTAACATCTTTTAAATGTTTTGAAATCTTTGGAATTCTTTAATTTTTTTTTAATTTTAATAAAATTTTTAAGAAGTCTTTGAAATATTTGTGAAATCTTTCGTATTAATTCGAAGTCCTAAAAATATTTTTAATGCGTGTAAAATCTTTTGAAATCTCAGAAATCTGGTTTACCTTTTGACAATCTTAAAAATCTTTGAAATCTTCTGAAAGTTTCAAAATCTTTGTGAAATCTTTTGAAACCTATGTAAAGTCTTGAAATTTCTGTGAAACTTTTTGGAATCTTTTTAAATTTTTGTAAAATATTTGAAGTCCTTGAAATTTTTTGAAACTATGATGAAGTATTAAAAATAGTTGTGAAAGCTTTCTTTAATCTTTTTTTGTGAAACCTTTTGGGTTCGTTTGAAATCATCGAAATCTTTTGAAATCGCCTTAAATTTCTTGAAATCTTGTTAAATAGTTCAACATCTTTAAAATGTTTTGAAATCTTTGAAATCTAGTGTACTGTACCCTTTTTGAAATCTTTGGAATTCTTTCATTCTTTTTTGTATCATTATGACATTTTTATGAAATCTTTGAGATATTTTTGTGAAGTCTTTCTGAAATCTTTTGTATTAATTTAAAATCATGCAAATATTTTTAATTTGTGGGAAATCTTTTGAAATCTCAGAAATATGGTTTTCTGTAAACTTTTAAAAATTTTTTAAATCTCTGAAATCTTTTGAAACTTCTAAAATCTTTGGAAATATTTGAAATCTTCATGAAATCTCTGAAATCTGGTGTACACACCTTTTTCAAATCTTTGAAATCATTGCAATCTTCATGAAATGTTCGAAATCTATGGGAAATTTTTGTCATATCTTTGTTTGTCAAATGTTTTTTATTCGTTAAAATTATTGAATTATTTGAAATTTTAGTAAAATATGTTCAAATCTTCTAGCATGTTTTAAAACCTCTGGAAGTCGTTTCAAATCTTTGAAATGTTTTACAATCTCTAAAATTTGGCGTACCATACCTTTTTTCAAATCTTTGAAATTCTTTAAATCTTTTGCAAGTTTTAAAAACTTTGTGAAATTGTTGCGAAATATTTGAAATCGGATGTACTATGAAATCCGTGAAATCTTTGTAAAAATTTAAAAATGCTTTTAAATATTTTACAATCTTCAAAATATTTTGAAACCTTTTGAAATCTTTAGTAATGTTTTGTAATCTTGTGTACACTCAAAAACCGAGTAATGAATCCTTTGAAACATCTGTGATATAACCATGGTTTATTCTAATTCTAAAACTGAATTAACATCGAAATGTCCAACTAATAATTTTTACAATTTGTAAGTTAAATGTTACAACAAAAATTATACTTTGATTCTCTATTAGCGGAGACGAAATTAAAAACTTACAGAATTATTCACAATGTTAAAGTCTGTTCATTGCAATTTATAAAATAATTTGTAAAGTCTACAAAAAATGTCTACAAATCTCTTTATTTATTCTGTAATCAGTAAAAGATAAGATAAGATCCAGGTTTTCAAGTTTGAAAAAATTCAAGGAGATTTCCAGGTTTTCAAGGTTTTCAAGGTCGCTGGACACCCTGCGCCTATTAAAAAAAACACACATATTTTTCTTTAATATTCCATATGACTTTGACAGTTGAAAAAGTGCTACAAAAGTATCTCTTGCTCTTTTGTGCTATCTTGCATTGCTTACGAGAAAAATTCTAATGTTATATTTTCAGAAAAAATCTCCCGGCTTAGAAAATGATTTATCCGGCATGAAGTTGATAAAACGCCTTCCTTATATAGTCAGAAACCTTTAAAAAATATTGCAAAAAATAAAAAAGATGGGATTTTCTAGAAGATCTTCCTTTCATGTTTTCAAAATTCGACGAAAAAATAAGAAATAAGGATTTTCTGCAAAACGCTAACTTTTTATTTTCTATTGTACTCAATAAAATTTTATCAGAGTCTAATAATTGCACAATTTAAGTTATTAAAAGTATAATAAATCTACGGTCTCACTTCTTCTTAACTGTGTAATAACTGTACAGCATATCTGGTCTCCAATGTAAGATACAGAAATTTTAATTTCATCAATGCTACAGTTGACAAAAAAGTATTAATAGTTTGTGACGTTTTACAAAAAAGGGTACAAAAATATATCCTAAAATACGATCGGCAAATTGAGCCCTTTCTTCAACTTTTAATTTTTTCAACATTTATTTTTGCAATGTATTCTATTATAAACAATATGTTTTAATTGCCTAATCATATGATCACAGATAATTAAAGTTCAATGCCGCAATGTGACTTACCACCAATGTGACTTTCCACAAATGTGACTTTCCACAAATGTGACTTACCACAAATGTGACTTGTAAAAATATGACTTACCGGGTGTTGGCATACTTCGCAATAGTTTTAATTTACTGTAAACTTACATGACCAAATCTTTTATTTGATCATCTGATTCGATTGACTTCACCTGGGAATCTTTTACATTTCTTTTCAGCAGTAAAGTCTATACATTGTCTCTTCTTTTCACAACGATAATCACTTCTCGACCTTCTTTAATTTTTAAACCAATAAATTTTGAGGTGTCATTAATTTCTAAACCCTTATCACATACACGAGATATAGAAAATAAATTTGCATCTTCAAAATTAGGAACATGCAATGCATCTCTGAACCATGTTCGTACCCTTGTGTATCGATTTATGGTAAAACTCAAACATCGATTTTTCCTATTCTGATTCCTGTTATCAATTTGCTATCAGACACTTAAATTCCATATTTTTATATAATAAATTACGAGAGTCAAACCATTCTAGCTGCTTAGTCATGTAACATTAAGCACCTTAATCAGTATACGATCTTTTTCAGTCATATCTGAAGCTACTTGAGCAAAAGACAATTGGCAAACTTGAATAATCAAATCTGGAATTAAAATTCGGATTTCCTCGAAAACGTGTAGTCTGTGAATTTCCCTCTTTGATTTTCGAACATTCTCTTTTCAAATTAACTTCTTCTTGACAGAGATAGCAAGTTATACCTTCTTTTGGACGCTCATTAATTTATGCCTACATGTTGCTTTTTGATACAAAAAGATTCCACTTATAATGGAAAAAGTTTCTTTACTAAAACTTGCCCCGGCAAGTAACAACTAATGCTCTAGTATTTCCCGAGTCAACTGATTATTTGTAACAGATGCTGAATTCCACGAATTTTTAAAATGTTAAAAAGCAGTTGGAAGATCGTTCATTATTTTAGAAGTAATAGAATTTTTCAATATTATCTCCAAGATTTTTTTACTTCTGAATTACAATGTTAAGCCCATTCTTATGCTTAAACTGAAAGACTAGAAGAAAATTACTACACTTGATATTCTTGTTGGACAAAAAGTTTTATGTTTGTCGAAACTTGGATCAAAAAAGCGAATTAACTTTACCCACATTTCCCAGACAGTAGAACATGATCCAATCATGTAATGATATAATTCTTCTAGAACGGAACTAATGCCTGCTCTTGTCTTCGGCTAATTTGTCTTCCATTTCCATATTTCGTCCGGAATTGCCGCAGAACCTCTTGCTTTTGTTAGTGTCCCATATACCACCTCAAAGATCCCCAAAGATTCGAAAGCAACTGTACTTCCACCTCTGAAAATTCTCCTAAGTCAGCGTTGGCAAAACAAGCTTAGAACCCATAATATATTTTTTGCGCTACCTTCATTACTTCATTACTTCATAGAATAGTTAACAGCATTTTATATTTCCAACAGTTCATGAAATACCAACTTTTAACAGAAATTTAATCCCCTCTTTTTTGTTGTAGATTTAAGTTCACAGTTCGATTGTCTGCCTAATGGCGAACCTATTCCTGGTATTCTTGGTGGTAGAACTTCTTATTCTTTTGAAATAAATCATTCACCTGAGAGGACTGTTTCACCTGCCCAGCCTCTTCTTCGTGTCAGGTCCAGGTCTCCTGTAGGGTTCAGGTCTCCTGAAAGGCCACATCCTCCTGTAAAGCCTCATCCTCCTGTAAAGTCTCATCGTCCTGTAAGGCTTCATTCTCCTGTAAGGCCTCATATTCTTTCTAGGCCCATGGCTACTCCTACAAGGCTGCCTTCTCCTAACGGAAATGGATGTGGAATTGAAAAACTTAAATTTATTCGGCTTATTCACAGATATAATACGCACCGGATATTCGAACTTCGAAGATTTACTTTTCCTGAAAATAAAAGAATGAGACTAAGGATAGGAGATCAAAAGTATGGTCCTATGTCAACCCAAGAACAAATTGTATTATCAACATCCGATGGTGACGTATTTGCAATATTGGAGGGTTATAATATTCTTGCTGGAATGTATTCGTATAATGGTTCGGCTGTAAGACGGGCGAAAATAAACATGGAAAGCGGCACGATTACCCCAATGACCAAAGAAGAAATCAGTGAATCTCCAGTAGGCGTCGGTCGCCTAATCACAACGAATTTCAGAGTAGAATTTCGAAGCGTGGTGTAAACTATACTCCTCTATATCATTAATTTAAAAAATGTAAAACCAAAATATGTTTGCTATCCGAAGTTGGATCAAAATCTTGCATACCTACAATAAAAAGTCAATGTAATATGGTACTCAAGGCTTCAATCTTTTGTTAATTTCCAAGCCAGTCCTTTTATATTATCATCAGAGAAGGTATTAGATTTGTGTAAAATTTGTGCCCCCCCCCCCTATTTTTGTCAAATATTCACGTTTTAAAACCTCCTGAACCCGAATAACAGGTTTTCGCGAATGTTTCTCTCTGCATGTCTGTCTGTATGGCTAACTCCGTGTGTGTAGATTGTAAGTCTGTCAGCACGATAACTTTCAAAAGAATTGACAGATTAGATTGGCCTTTGGTATCCTCTTTGACGGTCCTAAAATGAAGGTCAAGTTCGCTAGCCAGCCATTTTGGATGAAAATTCAAAAAGATAGAGCATTTTTTTTATTTGTGGACCATTTTTTTTTAGAATTTTGAAATTCTATGTACAATTTTTCGGAGTATTCAAAAAGGCACACAATTTATCCATTTGACTTTTTTCAACCAACGCATGATATGAAAAAAGTCAAGACAAGCTTGTCATAACAACTTTTTGAATGTTCATGAAAAATCGAAAATTAAAATTTTGATCGCACAAAAAGGTAATGAAAAATAAAACATTCCATTTTGCGGTCAAACTACACAAGCAAGGAAAAAATGTGAATAGACAAAAATTGTGCATTTAAAAAAGATCTACTAATTTGTTGATAATCACATTTGTATAGGACGCGTAGTTTTTGTTTAAATTAGTAAAAAATAGCATTAGAAATAAAACAATTAAATTTTTGAAGTTTTTTACATTCTCATCCTACTGAGAAGGTATTTGTTTTATGTAAAATTTGACTTAGTCAATAATTTGTAGAAAAGGCCCGTTGTTCTTTTCAATCGTAAAAAATAAGAATAAAAATAAAAAAATTAAATTTTTGGAAAAGCGACACAAGAGGCAAAAAAATGAGAAGACAAAAGTTGTTCAACCAAAAAATATCTACAAATTTGTTATAAACTCTTGTTACAAAATTGCATCAAAAATTAAAAATGTACTTTTTGGAAAAAGGACACAAGCTACGAAAGAAATGAACAGACAAAACTTGTTTACCCAAAAAAGAGTTACAAATTTATTCTAAAACATTTTTTGATAGGATGCGTAGTTTTTGTTTTATTTATTTTTTATAGGATGCGCACTTTTTAATTATAAAAACAAGACCGTAAAACTACGTCTGTTTCAATATCAATGCATATTAGGAATTGCAATAATATAAATTTATTGAAATGATACTTTAACAAAAGAGAATTCACAATTATCAAATTAAAGTTTTTAAATGCGAATACCAGTAAACCTAGAAAATTAAAAAAATATTAGTACATTATTTTTTGATAGAGAATTTCCAACATTTTAATAGAAAATCATACATGCAATAAGCTTTCCAATATCACTTGCCAAATTAATTTGAAATTAATAATAGTTTGCAATTTCTAATCCTAATATCTTTTTATTTTAAAAGTTACAAATTAAAGTGTAACAAATTTGTAATTAAATTTGGTTTTAAAAAGGTTTCAAATCCAATAATTTAGTATTATAATTATTGCAAATAGATAGCCTCAAATTTTGATGTTCAAAATTGAAACATCTACATATAATGCATCAATAACATTATTATCAACAGGTTTAAAATTTAATAATTTCAGCTACAAATTTTAGTTTCACGATCCAGTCACGCAAATTGTTGATTTTCAATGTACTAATAATTATTATCGATAATATTAACACTAGTATTAATTAATAATATTAATGTCAAATAATATGTAGGATTGAAGGGGTAAGTGTCATAACGGAATTAGTATAATGACCAAATCTCTTATTGCTTGTAAAAAAATGTGACTATCATTAGATGTTGCTTTAATAATAGGTAATGGGTTTATATAATAGGTTTATGCTAAATTTTAATTTAAACATCCCGAGATCCAAAAATAAACCAAATTTTACAGAACAAAAATTTTGTATTTTTTAAAATCAATGTTATTTTACACGCAGAAATGCCCCAGCTGTAATCAAAAGAAATGTGTAAAGACAACATTTTCTTGCTTGAAATAGCCCTTCACTCTTTAAACATAATAAATCATTAACTTTTTAATCAATTAGATTTATTGATAAATTAAAATTTTACGTTAAAAAACTATCAAGGTAACATGATTTATAAGTACTCTTTTATTTATATTCGAGCAAATAAAAATTTGACAACGTATGCAAACAAAAAGTATCCAAGAATATTCTATTTTTGATTTAAAATATCAGTGATCAAGATAGTGGAGACTCGCTCTAATTTCTTACATAAAAACGTGTACAATTTAACATTAAACAAAATAAATATTTTTTAAATATTTAAAACCTACAGATAGTGAAACTCTAATCTATTATACTAATTTTCTGAATGTACTTGCGCAGTTCATGAACTGTCTAGAGATTTCATGAAATTTCTAATTACACTAACTGGCTACAACATATATAAATTATTATGATATCAGCTTTAACGACCTTATCAGCCATTTTTTTTCTTAAGACATGCTAATGAAATGTAAATATATTAGAAGAACTAGGCTGACTCATATAATCCACAAGATAACGATTATATTATATATTATATTATATTATATATAATGAAGCAAAAGAATAATCATTAGTAAAACTGTTAACTAAATTCTTTATTAATCAGTTTTTTCTCTACTTGAAAAAAATGAAGATCGTTTGTTCTTTGGTTTTTAACTTGGCAATCATCCTAAATTATACTGGTAAATATAATAGTATAATATTATCGAAATATTGTACCCAATATCATTTCTTTCATGTCCAATACTTGTACAATTTCAGTACAAACAATTCTTGAACCTTTAATTTTTTTAAAATAAATTTTGGCAATGTATTCTGTTATTAAAACTAGATTTTTATTACCTAATTTTACGATAACAGATGATGAAAGTGCAACTTTTAATTTCATGTACAGAAAAAAGTCGTCGTTTTATTACATTTGAATTCTTTAAACTTTATAAGAGCTTCTTCTTTCAATTTTAAATAATAAACTTGTCTTTATACAGAAAATTCATCTTTAAATTCAATATAATATACTGCTCCTGCTAATGATTTTCCTTTTATTGGTTTAACAAGATCAGAATGGATAAACTTACATTCTTGATAGCTGGCAATCTTCTATATCTCTTTTTAGCCTCTTCTTTTTTCAACGATTATAACTTCTTATGTCTCCATTACAAACTTGAAGGTTGATTCGTCCGATTTCTTGCAGCAATTCGCTATCAGATACTTCGAGTTACATTTTTTTTCTCTAATAACTCATAAAAATAAAGATCTGTTATACCAGCCCTGCCCCCCCCCCCCCTCCACTCTCAATTTTCGTGTTTTCTATGGTCCACTGAATTTCGCCGTAAATGCGCTCATATGCGCCACAAAAAAAAATGTGCGCCACGAAACTCTAGGAGTTATAGCAGGTGTTACGTATGACCCTGAAGATCTTCAAATCCGCTGATATTCACTATGAAGAAAAAATGTTGCGCCACATTCATAACTTCAAATGCGCTCAAATGCGCCACCACTAACAAATTTTGCGCTAGCTAATTAACAAAGATAGCATTTAGGAAGGGGCGGGGCAGCGTCGCGAAGTTCTTAAATCTTCGACAGTGATATGAAATTTAAAATTACGGATAAGGAGTCATTCTTCTTCAAATGCGCTCATATGCGCCACAAAATTTTGTTACATAATTTAAAAACTGTCCACTATACGAAGGTTTTAACACTTTACAAAGTGATGACCAAGTGATGAATAACAAAATAAAAAGTTTTTAATCCGCAGTGATGAAAGGACTTTCGTAGGGGGTTTCAAATGCGCCCATATGCGCCATAAAAATTTTCTGCATATCTTGAAAATTGCCCAAGATATGTAGGTCATAACGATTTGCAAAGTGATGCCCAACAAAATAAAAAGTTTTTAATCAGCAATGAAAAAGAGATTTTCGTATGTAGTTTTAAATGCGCTCATATACGCCATAAAAATTTTCTGCATATCTTGAAAAGTGTCCCCCAAGAGAAGCTAATGACCAACAAAATAAAAAGTTTTGATTACACAGTGATGAAGAGACTTTTGTATAGGGTTTCAAAAGTGCTCATATGCGCCATACAAATTTTCTGAATTTCTCGAAAATGTCCCAAGACATGGAGGTCATACAATTTTGCAAAGTGATGAACAACGAAATGAAAACTTTTTAATCAGCAGTGATGAAGGGGCTTCCATATGGAGTTTCATTCAAAACACTGCCGAAAAATCTCAAAATGAAAACAATCATGCTAGTCACCTTCGCAAAGCTCTAAACTATACCCATAACACCACAGCAATAACTAAAAAACAAAAACTCTTTTTCACATCCTCATCTCCACAGTAACATTCAACAACCCTTAGGAGCTACCCTTATCACATTTAACGAACCACGTGCCAGCTGCCTTGAACTAAAACCGCTAGAAAAATTTCAAATAAAAAATACTTACATTAGACAACTTTTCAATGCTCTATTTAATATATATATATAACTCTAGCGTGATATTACACTGTCCCTAGGAACTACCCCTATCACATTTAACAACCAAATCTCAACTGCCTATAACTAAAACCTCCACAAAAATGTCAAATTAAAAAAAATCACCGCAGACAACTTTCCAAGACTCTTGTTAATATATCTATCTCACAGTAATA
Organism: Andricus coriarius; assembly: GCA_932066315.1. Classification (NCBI taxonomy): domain Eukaryota; kingdom Metazoa; phylum Arthropoda; class Insecta; order Hymenoptera; family Cynipidae; genus Andricus; species Andricus coriarius. The sequence goes on from CAKNWT010190448.1 coordinate 11,205, forward strand.
TTCCACAACCCCTAGGAACTGCCCATATTACATTTAACGAATAAAGTCACAGCTGCTTTAAACTAAAGCCGCCAAAAAAATGGTACATAAAAAAAAATTACTTCAGACAACTTTTCAAGACTCTAGTTAATGTATCTACCCTCACAGTAATATTACACAACCCCTAGGAATTACCCCTATCACATTCAACGACTCAACTAAAATAATTTCAAATACAAAATTCTTACCTCAGACAATTTTTGAAGACTCTAGTTAATATACCTATCTCCACAATAATATTCAACAACCCCTCGGAACCACCTCTATCACATTTAACGAACCCCGTCTCAGCTTCTAAGGGTTGTGGAATGTTACTGTAGAGATGGCTGTATTAGAAAGTT
>CAKNWT010190468.1:0-11987 GCA_932066315.1 Andricus coriarius
TTGTGGTATAAAATATTACTATTTCAGTTACAGTTTCATTATTTCAAGTGGAAATTAATCTTTTGGCTTAAAAATTCCACTTTTGATGTTGAAAGTGCATTATTCTACTCAAAAAAAGTCATAACTTTCATTTGAAATGTACCCACTTTCTTCAAAAGGAAGTTTTTTTTACTGAAAGTAGCAGTGTTTCATTTTTGGTTGAAAATTTACCTTCTTTAGTTGAAAATTGAGGTAAATTTGTGGCACATTCGTCTTTTTCGGTAGAAAATAATTCACATTTGGTTAGAGGTTCTTTTTTTTGTGGTATGAAATTTAACTATTCATCTTACAGTTTTCTTATTTTACTGGGAAGATAAATTTTTAACCAAGAATTAAATATTTCAAGTTTTAGTTGCATAAACTTTATTTTCAAGAAAGTAGTTACATTTTTAACGAAATTTATGACTCTCAGAGTAGAATAATGCACTTTCAACAATAGAAGTGGAATTTTAAAGCAAAAAGATTAATTTTTAATTCAAAAAATGAAGTTGTAAGTGGAATAGTTGAATTTTATACCACAAAAAAAAGAAACTTCAACGAAAATGAATAATTTTCTACCGAGAAAGACAAAATTTCTACAAACATACATGAATTGTTACAGGTTCATTATTTTAATTGGAAATTAATGTTTTGGCTTAAAAATTCCACTCTTGTAGTAAAAGTAGTGCATTATTCTACTCTGAAAGTCATAACTTTAATTTAAAATGTACCTATTTTCTTGAAAAGGAAGTTTTTTGACTGAAAGTAAAAGTGTTTCATTTTTGGTTGAAAATTTACCTTCTTTGTAAAACATTAGACTCTTTAGGTATAAAATAATTCACTTTTGGTTAGAGGTTATTTTTTTTGTGGTATGAAATTGAAATATTCCTCTTACAGTTTCCTTATTTTACTGAGAAAAACAAATTTTTAACAAAGAATGAAATATTTTAAGTTTCAGTTACGAACATTTCATTTTCAAGAAAGTAGTTACATTTTTAACGAAAATGCAAAAAGATAAATTTTGAAGGAAAAATAAAACATTAACTGGAATAGTTGAATTTTATACCACAAAAAAAGAATCTTCAACAAAAATGAATAATTTATTGTGTACAGTTTTATACAAAATAATTTTACTATATCCTATTTTTTCAGACTGGACATCAGTGAGCCTACAGTGGACATATAAGCTGCCCCAATGCCTCCCTGTCATCACCTGTTATGTAGCTTAGTTGAAATTTTTATTTATAAACGTTTATAATAATTTGCTGTGATTTGAAATCTTTTCAAATCATTGTACTCTAAGATGTTTTTGTCTGAAATTTGATAAAAACGCTACCAAAAATTGTAAAATACAATTATTCGATGACGGATCATTTTTATCCGCCTTGTGGTAAAAATTATCCGACATAGCAGAATTGTAGTTTTCAATCGCTTCAAACGTTTTAATCCAACTTCAGATAAATAATATCTCTGGGATTCACTATGTGTTCGTAAATTTACCTATAATAGTTAACTTTTAGTTTATATGTTTATTGTACCTGTTCTTTATTCTTATATTTTCTAATTTTACTATAACTTTTACGGCTTTCCATTTTTTCTATTAATTCTTATTTAAATTTTACATTGTATATATTTTCTGTTATTGTACATTTATATACATACCAAATAAATAGCATTTTTTACGGCCATAAATGTTCCTGTCCTCTTTCATATTTTCTCCCCTTCCAAAATTATTTAAAAAAATATATATATACAATATGTATATATATATAAGGAGTGAAAATTAACTCCAACCAGACTGACTCTAGCTAACTCCAACGGGGTCAGTTTCGTCGCTCCATGCGATGGAGTCATGAAACTAGCTCCAAGTTGAACAGACACGATCGCTCCAATAGTGTCGGCATTCACCTCCTTTGGGGCGAGCGGCCGCTGCGTTTGGAGCGACTACCCGCTCCAAGCTCGAGAGTTACTCTTCGCTCCAACGGAAAGTCACGCTCCGCTCCACGGGGACAAGCTCACTTCTGGCTGTACGTTGGAGTTACAATCAACGCCATTGGAGTTCGCGCTCACTCCAAGAAATTTAGAGAGTACCTTTACTTCAACCACACATTGTTATACTTTAGCTGTATTTAAGATATACATCCACTATACTTCATTCAAATATACTTGAAGTATGGGATCGTCTCATATGCCATACTTTTACTATACTATCTGAGAGATCACTCCCATATGATTTCCCAGATGTTTTCCTAGATCAATCCCATATTAAAATTTTCTTACCCGGGATAGCGCAAAAAAACACTTATAAAAAACGGCTATCCAATAGAACGGGTAAAAATTAAAATCGCTGAAAAAATGGGTTTGCCATACATTCAAGGTTATGACCAATTACTTTTTTCAATCGAGCATAAATTTAAAAAAAATATTGTTTTAAAGCAGTAAAGATAAGGTATAAAAACAAAATAAATGCGATTGTGTATACAGACATAGCAGTGAATTTCACAAAAAACATACATCGGACATATTAGTAGACCATCACATGTGAAAAATAGAGAACATGAAAAATCAATAATTAAAAATTTAACAAACACAGATTTAGCGAAGCATGCTTAGAACTACTCGCACAATTTCGATTTCATCATTAATAACGCAGCAATATAGATATAAAATAAACTTATACAGTAGAATTCCCATTACGTGTGGTTTTGGGCATTGTCCGAAATGGCCTTCACCTGAAGCGAACACAATATTCGCTCGCTCCGAACTTAAACAGGCATGGCCGCGTGAATAGTTTCTGCGCTGAGTGTGGCCCTCCTGTTGTTTGTCACGCTTAACTGAGCCACTCCCTTTCGGCCCCACAGATCCACCATCACGTAACCGCCGCGGCATCAATTCTCGGAACGACGTAAATGGGAGATACTTAAATGGAATTCCCAGTGTATCTAAGATTCATATTCCTACTTCTCATAATAGCATCATCATAGTTCTAACTTAAATTTCACCCGATCTTTTTTCATTCAGCTGTGTATAAGCATTCATAAGCCAACCTCTAAATTGTCTATTCTTGTTGCAGTTATCAAGGCGAGGTTGAAAGTTGGGAATATTTTCTCCTTCAGTGGCTTTCAGAATTAAAAATTATACATTTTAATTTTCTCGAGCAAAATCAATTTAAAAAAAAATAAATAAAAACAGTATTGTAACTATTAATAATTAGTGATGACAATACTGAGATTCAGTTTAAGTAATAGATAAGAATGAATATGTTGCTTTGGAAGGCTGTGTAGAATATACGTTGTATAAGATTTTGAAGTAATGCCATTTATTGAAGCTTTCCAGTGTGTCTGCGAGCGATATATGCTGCTACATGTTGAGAGCAATACTTCTCGTCAGATTTTATGCATGAAGATAACCCAATTATCTTGAATAATGTATTGTCGAAGGTATTAACGACGTCACAACTAATTGAGGGTAAATGGTGATAAAAGTGCCCTCGCTCTCTGGCGAATGTATACGGATCCCGATTTATGGGAGCAAATTCTAAACTTAAATACTGTAAAAAAGTAAATACCTATATAAATAAATATATACTTATTCGTCAGGAACTAATATTGCTAAAAATATCAACATCTCACATCGATCAAAGGTTATACTAACCGAACTTTCACATCTATCACGTAAAGAAGGAATTCCAAAATAACGAAACTACTGCCGATTGAAGCCCTTCAGGACAGGAATAAGACCTCGCTTTTAATTTATTCACAAATAACCTAGATCCAAAGATTTCCAAACGAATCGCTATAACTGAAATACATTATAAATAAATTAAAAAAAAAGGTTTACATCAACTGCGATAGACTGGTTTAGATTTGCTCTTATTTTAAAGAATAATACACGCATATGCAAGAGTAGTTTATCATAGGCATGAAAAATATTGTTATAAGCTTTAAATAACTCAAAAACTTCAAATTTAGCGATTCGCCCTATCGCGAGCTGAATCGCTACAAGTACCTATTGCTTAAATGCATTTATTAACAGGTTTTATTTTTAGAAAGGTCTGTAGAATATTTTTTCTTCAGACCATAAAGAAATCATATTAACAGCTATTAAAAATTTGATACAATTTAGGAACTTTCCACATCACGCTGATTGTTTTGTAATGCTGTTTATTAATTTATATACCCAAGTAAAAATATTTGGTCTTGATTTTGTCTTGGGTTAAGACGAATCCAAGACAATTCAAGTTATTCTGTATGTCTAGCTCGTGAGAAGGAAAAAGAATATTTTTGATGTCTTAAGGCGAATATTTTCGACTTAGAGACAAAAGTCGCTGTCTTGAGATAAGATTATTTGTCTTTGAAAGAGCCTGAGAGATTTATCACTAGAAGAGAAGCCCAAAGGCTGCCAAGGCCTCCGAGGGTCATCACTAATCCGCTTTAAATTTTACAGAATGTTCATATTATTTATCTCCATGGTATTTATTGTTTATGTATTAATAAGTTTGTTTATCTGCAATAATCATGTTCTTTGAATTGCGAATCTAAAAATTTCATCTATTTTTTCGTACCTCTAACAGTTTTCCAGATACTTGTGGAAACTGACATTTTCAATCATTTCAAAATTTTATATGCCTGTAATTGTTGAGACCAACAGGTTCCATATTTTCAATTTAAAACTCAGTTATTATAAAATTAAAAGTTTTATCGGTTGTAAAATTGTAGTCCTTAGCAAATGTCAACTGTTTGGTCCCATCCTATCTGGAAATCGCAGGCCCTGCCGCCACAGTAGGGCCAAACCGAAAAAACCCGAACGAAAGTCCAAAAAATGCAAGTTTTCAATGGAGATTTTTCTACCAAGGATCGGCTATAGTAGTCCCTAGTGAAATCGAATTCACTAATAAAAGGCCCCATACTCGACTTGAGTAATGCAGAGGTTAGTTGAAACGTAGCGTTCGTACGAGCAGTCAGTATTACGTTCAGAAGAGAGAAAAGGAGACGTGGGTGTTTCAATAAGCCTGAATTGTTGGAAGTATCAATTCCATTCAAATAAAATGGAATCAACTCCTAAAAGTAAGTAAAATATGATAATCCTTTATAAAATTGTATTGTATTAAGCAACAAATTATGAGAAGAAGAATAGCGCATGTGACTTTCAATCTAAACAATAAGAAAATTGGTCGTTTTAAAGTAAAATAGTAAAATGTAACGCATCGTTAAGACTTAAAAACGATAAGATTAACGTACTACAAATTAAATATTCCAATTTTTTCTGCCCATATCTGCCGTCCTAATTTTAATCGAATTTATTGCGAAAAAATATATCCGTTGTGTGAATAACGCTCTCGCTGTCTGAAGAGTAAACAGGAGGGTGGAGTGAAAATGGTAAAATTAATTGAATTTTTTTAGATGAGCGAAAACAATGTGTGGGTTGACATCCGAAAGAAGTGAGAAAAAAAATTTTGAAATCGGTTAATATCTTCTGGTCTCTTTTGTTATATGAAAATTCAAAATTTATAAAATTCCAAAAAATTTCCCTATTGCTCTGAAAATTATGACGAATTTTTTCTATATACAGTTTTCGCTAGTAAATAATAATAAAAAATTATAAATTAAAGAAATTTTTTTTCCTAATTTAGAATTTTTTGAAAATGGCCCAAAACATGTTCTTTTGGATTGAGTACTATGTACACATTTTGAAAAAAGTTGAATGCGTCGAACCCGAAATTTCTTCACCTGAATCAAAGGAACATGCTATTATATTGTTTTTTCAAAAAAAAAATTTTTGCTTATGTTTCAAGCGTGCAAAAATGATCAGAGGACGCCTTACAGCTACACAAACCCCCATCTACCCATCCATATGAAAACATTGCTGAGCAACTGCAAATGGACAACAGTAGTACTAGTGAATCAGATGCATCAAATGCTCAGTCTGATTATGAAGAAGATTTTTTGTAATGAATTACAAACCGTGCAATGTGTAAATATATTCATTTTGATTGTCAAATCACTGAATAATTTTTATTTAATGTGTGAATTAAAAACTGGTTAATTGAAAAAAGCACTATAAATCTATTTCAGTAAATCTATTATTCAACTTATTTTGTTGGTTTCAAAGAAAAAATAAATTGATAATAAGTGTTGCGTTAATTAAAACCCACATATACCAAGTTTGAAGATGATTGTTTTCAAATATTGTCCAGCATATTGAATTTTACAATTCTGACTTCAGATTCGCAATCAACGGCCCCAAAACCCCCATATAACAACCTTGGGCAGAATCTATGTACATTTCAAAAATCGTGTCCACCACATTGGATCCGCCATCTTGAATTTTTCCCATCTGAGTTCAGATTCGTGGTCAGCGACCCCGAAAACCTTCATATACCAATCTTGGGCAGAATCTACTTGCATTTCAAAAATCGTGTCCACCACATTGGATCCGCCATCTTGAATTTTGAAAACATGAGTTCAGATTCGTGATCAGCGACCCCAAAAACCCCCGAGTCGTCAATTTGAAGACCATTTCTTGACTTTTTAGACTCTCGTCCGGGTTTTTTCGGTTTGGCGCCATAGTGATGCCGGTAGCAATAAACCAATACATAAATTATCCTTTCGTGTCTCAAGACAATTCTTCCTGGTCTTGACGACATATAAATGGCATTCAAGGCAAAAACAAGATCAAATTTTTACCTGGGTAGTCTCTTTTCTTACTAAAAGATTACTTAAATGGGTAAATTAGGTTAATTTTAATAAACTTAGAAATAATACAAAATTGAGGAAAAATTTTAATAATGTAATAGGGTACCTTTTGAGAAAATCTGATTTGGGGCAAGCCTCGCTATAATCCCATAAACGAAATTAATAATATCATTCGGGTCTTTATGTCATCAAATCATTTGGTTGTTTTATTGAGAGAAATAAGACATTCGATTCAATAAAATGATATATTTCAGGACTGGACCAGTCCATGAAAAAAATTTCTTAGACAGATATTTAACACTCAGGCTTATCATTCAAAGAAAAATAATTCACTTTTTACTTTATAATTTATTTAGCATTAGTCCCTGGTCGGGTCAAATAAAAAAATTACAAAGTGGTGTGAATAAATGAAAGCGAGCCCAGTAAGGTTAATGGGAGATATCTATCTATTTTTCATTACTTTATGACTCTTTAATGTCGCATATCCACTTTAATATCATTAAATTTACCACTGAACTGGAAAATGGCGTAAGCTTTTTGGCGCTTTATGTAGAGAGTACTGAACATGATATTACAAGATACATGTATAATGTATACATATAGTTTGTCTCATATCCATTTTTGAGCAAACCGTTGATTTGGATTTACTAATGAAAACTGGCTGTCAATGCGACGGTACCGAGCCTTCCACATATCATAGATACATGCGCAATGGAACTGTCCAATTTTAACGAGTGCCTCTTTTTACTGAGCAGGATAAGGCTAGCCTCATATTTCATAATTATGACCGCGCTCAACTACCATCACCAGAAGCGTTATTACTCGCGACGCTTCCATTCGACGACGAACGAGTTGCAAATTGTTCTCGATAGCCACATCATGGAACGTCCCTCCGTTTTAGAGAGCGAAGAATGACGATTATCGCGGATGACACGGCAAATCGGGCGGATCAAAGTCAAAAATAGGGAATTTTCTGTTTCAGTAATTGCTTTGCTCATAGCTACCACAATCTGTCATGATGATGCGCATCTCATAAAAGCGTCGGCATAATGTGAATGCACAAAACTGTGCTAAACATTTTTGGGTAACTGTTCCCATAATTCCCATTTGTTCGAAGACTAGACTAATTTTCTAATAGTTAAATTTCTAAACAATTAAAACTATGCTTTAAAATGTATGAACTTTACCTGGTTTTAAGATAAAAGATTTTTATAATCATAAAGAGATAATTATCTACAATGTTTAAAATATTTCTTGATCATTTGATATTAATATTTAAAACAGATTTATTTTATAAAGGAACCTGCGCTAAATGTATTATACTATGAATAAATGTATTATATTATGTAGATTAAAGGGCCTAATGAAATATCCAGAAAAAAATACCAGGAAAAATGAACAGTTTTTCTTCTGTACGGCGGCGCTAAACGCCCTAAATCTGTAAAAACAATGAATCCCTATATATACTCCAAGGGAACAGATGACGGTCTAGCGTGGTCAGTCCTAAATGCAAGTTTGATAATGATATATGTTGCGCGCATCCCGTAATTTTCGAACGCTAAGCGCTCAATATTTTAATTTACTAAAACGTCACTGCTAAAATGTTGAAAACGGTGCAATGGTGTATCGATGCATCTTATTATTTTTTTTTTTTGAAGTAAGAAGTGATTTCCTGGAAAGACTTGTCCAGGAAAAACACGTCCCGTTCTGTTTTTTTGGAAGTGGTAAGTGATTTCCTAGGATGACATGTCCGGGAAGACTTACCCAATATTATCGAAGCCGTAACATCTGAATGTATATATAGGGGAAGGGATGTCTAATAGTGCTTTCACCCGAAGCGCTGTGGGAAGGAATGTCCGAGGAAGCCTTGTCCTTTAGAAGAAAAGTTCCAGTCGGCCATTGAAAAGGTGACTTTAATTTTCTTGCACGGGAAGAGATTTCCCGGTAGGGAATTTCCTTTGAGAATTGATGTTCGGGGAATAATTTCCCCGGGAAGACTTATTCAGTGTGAAATGTCACGACCTCGGCGATTGGAGCAGTGCTTTATAGCTATATAGGGTGTCCCAGACTCAAGTGTCCGGACTTGTATGGCTGCATAAACAAACCAAAAATAAACCAAAAATTCCTTTTCCAAAAATCAGTTGAAGTTTTAGCTTCTGAATCATAAATTTTTTAAGCAGGACCAATCAGGAGCGCCGTATAAGCAGCCGTGCGTGCGTCAGCGTACGCCCAACGCTGCGGTAGTGATGCCGGTTCTCCTGCAACAATCCGTACCTCGTCGCTCGCTTCCATGTAAAAGGCCGCGCGCTATGCCGCGGGGAGAGGGCGCGGCACTGCGATAGCATTTCGAGTAAAAAAAAACAGATTCTCACGATACATACAGAAAGGCAAAGTTTGATTACTAATAGAAATGAAGGATACAACCCTTGCATGAATACTTAGACTAAAGTAATAACCAAGGGACACTAAGTAGGCACTAGTACTGCTGCACTTGGAAGAATCCTATAAGTTAAAAATTACGAAAGAACATTTCGCAAAAAAAATATTTCTAGACAGTCAATCCCTTAAAGGAAGGTTTTGTTACAACAACCAAAAAATAACGATCAAAATAAAATTACGAAAGAAGATTTGGCAAAAAATATTTCTAGACCGTCAATCCCTTAAGGGCAGGTTTTTTTACAACAACAAAAATTAACGATCAAAATAAAATTAATCTGAAATATTTGTTAGGGATCATTATTTTAAGTTCAACTGTCGTATTTCAGGAAATTAAATGATTTCGGAGAATAAGAAGAACATACTATTATTGCTTTAGTGACACACTTCTTCAGTAAATGCGTTTGGATCATACCCCAGAAACCAACCCCTCAAGGTGATCCATCTAAATTTGCATTGAGGAGTATAAAAATTTTTTTTCTCTATCGCGTACTCAAAGAGATCATAGATTTTTTGCAATAATCAAGTTCTTGGAGCCCAATCATTTTTTATAAACTTTTTACCAACCATCCCTTAAAGATATACTAATTTAAATTGACATGGAAGGATGCTAGAATTTTTGTCAACCCTACTAAGAAAATGCAATTCAAGTCTGCAACCTTAATGATAAACGAAAAAACAAAAAAACAAAATAAAATTTTTTTCAAACCAGCAAAAGTTTGAAACGTTAATTAAGAAAATCATTTCATTCACCGATTAAAGATCGCCGAAAACATTCCATCCTCCTAGAAAAAGTGTAACACACCCCAATTCAACTCCCAAAAACTAAAATAATCACAAAAAATACAATAAGTCGAAAGTCTACAATTTTCCTTCCCAAAATCATTTTATTCGATGCACAAAAATTGCTCAAAAAGTTTTACCCCCCCCCCCCCTCCTCCTTCCCTATGTAAGGTAAAACACACCCCAGTTCGTCATCTAACACTTAAACAATTCACCGAAAATACAATTATACAGTAATATGAAAATCTGCAATTTTCTTCACCAAAATTATTTCATTGGATGCATAAAAATGATCCATAAATTTCATCTCCCTAGAAGACATGTAACACACCCCAATTCATCCCCTCAAAACCAAAAAAATTACAAAAATTACAGTCAATATCAAAAAAATATAATTCAGCTAATTAAACGTTCCTTAATCAAAAAATGAGGGTGTGGTTGTGGATTTTTCACACCGTTTTTTTTGTAATCACAATAACATGAAGACGATTGGAGACAAATTGATGTTTGGAGGGATTGTTATCGCTACTTTATAATATCATGGGTCCTGGACATGAGGGCGTAAGTGCTAAATTTCGAAAATGCGTTTTATTGGCTTAAACTGATTGCTTTGCATTAATTCATGTCTCTGTAGAAGATTATGGCCTATTTCAATTTATAAGTAGGTCAAAATCTATTTTTGGTATTTTTTGTATACAGTAATTACATATTTCTTCCTGTTCTTTTTGCAATGCAATAGAAAAAAGTAATAGTTCAAAGGCTTTATCTTGTTTTTTCGTTTTTTTTTAAATGAAAAAGTCATGCAACTCTTTGTATGTCAATACTTTTGCTTTTTGGGCACACGAAACAGCATTGACATTGGGTTATCTCAGAAGTGGTTGCCTCTATTAGGATGTTCTTTTCGTGGTTTGATATAGTTAGGTAATAGCTTGAAAATACTTTTTTTTATATTAAACAATACAAAAGTTATGCAACTTTTTCTGTGTCGGGTCCGGCATTTTTTGGGACGCGCCGTTATTTGGTCAGGTTTTTTTGTTACAGACAGTTGCTTCTTTATGAGTGCTCTTTTCTTAATTCGGTAGAGCTCAGCAATAGCTCGAAAACAGTTTCACTGATTTTTAAACTTGAAAGGAAAAAGTTATCCAACTCTTTCTGAGTCAAAATCGGCGTTTTTTGTGACACGTCGTATCTTTGACAAGACCTCTTCTCGAAGGTTGTTGCTTCTTTCAGTATCTTCCTTTCATGTTTTGATAGAGCTGAGTAAAAACTCGAAGTATATTCTATTTCAAAAACAAATCAAATGAATTAAAGTTAGGCAGTTTTTTGTGTCTCCTGTAAACTTCGATTTTTGGTACTAAGGCCCTTATGCCCCAGGACCATTTATACGTTAAAATTGTATAATTTTTTCTTATTTCTCCAAAGATCATTGAACTAAGTATTCGGTACAATTTAATATAAGGAAATTAATTAGTTATACAGGTCGACTAAAAAGAACATCAATATTAGGATTGAATATTAGGAGTAAAGTTTTGACCTATCACACTGTCGGAAAGTGCTTGAGCACTTCATGCAACGGCTAAAAATTCTGCACAGATATGGTAATTTTCGATTATTGCACACGAAATAAAGAGTATAAAATTGTATGTATATCATTAAGCTATTTCCCTTTTGGCGAGCCTCTAGGGGTAAGCGTGACACTACCCGATTCGGGTAGTGTTTTTTTAGGTGAATTTGTAATAAATGGGCTCACCACACCCACGACCGTCAACAGCAACGCAGTAGTATCAGACGGTCACCCATCCAAGTACTAACCGCGCCCAACACTGCTTAACTTCAGTGATCTAACGGGAACTGATGCTTCCAGCGTGGTATGGCCGTTATAATTGAATCAAGAAAATAGCGTTACGAATACGGACATTGCAATATTTTCTTGATCTAAGAAATTATTTCTTGTTTCACGAATATGTACTAGAAAAAAGAAACTTGATTTTCGTTTTTCAAGTACTTTTTCTTGGGATAAGACCAATTTTCATGGATCATGAAAATATTTTATCG